>JAAGKR010007799.1:0-34598 GCA_011419295.1 Clarias macrocephalus | reverse complement strand
CATGCGGACCGGCCCAGGAAAGGAAGACCGAGAGTCGCCTCTGCTGCGGAGGATAAGTTCATCCGAGTCACCAGCCTCAGAAATCGCAGGTGAACAGCAGCTCAGATCAGAGAGCAGGTCAATGGCACACAGAGTTCTAGCAGCAGACACGTCTCTAGAACAACTGTTAAGAGGAGACTGTGTGAATCAGGCCTTCATGGTAGAAGATCTGCTAGGAAACCACTGCTAAGGACAGGCAACAAGCAGAAGAGACGCGTTTGGGCTAAAGAACACAAGAAAGAACACAAGAAAGAAAACTCGCTGAATGAGAAGGGGTGTCCAAACTTTTGCTCTGTACTGTATGTTATCTTAAACAGTGTTGCCGTGGCCAGGTAGTTGTTGTCAGAGGCCATTTTTTTTCTCCTGTTAAACAGATCTATTAGTGTCGACAACATGGACGACAAGCACATGCATAACAATAGCAAGTTCACTCGTTTAAACTTTTCTGCAAACAACGAAAAATTCAATATCAAGTGTATAGAATATAAAGAGGGCTATAGAATTTACTGTAGGACCACGTCATCTTAAACCTTTAAAACAATCCGATTTTCTAATAGGTAAGAAAAGACTAATAATGACCTCGTAACATCTCTACACCTTTTCCTCATTTACAGCTCCAGAGACGATGAACATTCATGAATATGGAAATCAGAAACACTTCATATCCTGTTGATTCAAATAAGGAGCTTGTTCCTTGATTTGCTAAATAACTTTAAGTGTCTTTAGCCTTCATATTTCTTTTTTTAATATTTCAGTCAATAAAGTCATGGACAATGTGAAAGAAAAGGACAATATTACAGGTAAGTGATGACTTGCCTTTTTTTTTGTTGTTGTTTGTTTACATTTTTAATCTTATAGCCAAATGTCTTACAAAGTGTGTATGGCGTAAAGTGACATCATGGTGAACTGAGTGTGTTATGAATAAAGAATAAAAATGAAATAATTCACTACAGCATGTTGTAATGAAAAGAAGTTACTGTTACTTCTACAAAGCAAATCATTTTCCTAGAAAATTGCACAGTGAAGTATTTTATTCCTCTTACACTACAGTATGTGTGCATCAAACAACATCAAAGCATACAGTACTTATATTAATACAATTAGTGTTGAGAAACCGCACTTAAGCAAGTTCCAGCAGTTTCTGTCCTGTCTTGCGTTATAGCAGCTACAAACAGTCCTGCAGTTTTCAGACTGCATTATCTTCCAAAAGCATTAATGAACTAATTATACACGTTTTTCATCTTATTATATGATGCATGCACTATAACAAACTGTTTCTATAAAAACGACAAGGTATTAGAATGAATGCATTAATATAAACCTGTGATTAACAGCTCCAGTAGTGTCCGGACCGACCACAGGAGTCACATCCACCTGCAACCCGCCGTGTTCATGTAAGCAGCTTTTCATGATTTAGTTTAATAATAATGAAGTAATATTGAACCTTGAATATTGAAAAAAAGATACAGTATATATATATATATTCACACACCTTGATAGTACAGGGTTGGACACATTTTGCCTTAAATCTTTGCGGCATAGAATCAAGAAAGTGTGGGAAATATTGCTTAGAGATTTTGGTCCATATTGACACAACAGCATCACGCAGTCGCTGCGATTTTGTTCGGCCGGACATTCATGATGCGACTCTCCTGTTCCGCTACATCCCAAACGTGTTCTATTGGACTATTGGATCACGTGACCGTGGAGTAGAGTGACCTCATGGTCATGTCCAAAAAAACAGTTTGAGATGATTTAACTTTGTGACATGGCGCGCTGTCACGTGGTTATAAAGGGATGGACACGGTCAGCAGCAGTGCTCAGATACGCTGTGGCATATAAACCATTCTCAACTGGAACAAAGGGACCCAACGTGTGACAGGAAAATCTCCCCCAGACCATCACACCACCAGCAGCCTGAACCACTGACATGGCACAGGATGGATCCGTGCTTTCATGTTGTTTTTGCCATCTGAATGTCGCAGCATCAGACCCGGTGATGTTTTTTCAACTTTCTGTTGTGTGATTTTGGTGAGCTCATGTGACCTGTAGCCTCAGTTTCCTGTTCTTAACTGACAGGAGCAGCACACGGTGTGGTCTTCTGCTGCTGTTGCTCATCTGCTTCAAGGTTTGACGTGTTGTGCGCTTTGGCATACCTTGGTTGTATGAAAATTATTTAAATGTTATTTGAGTTACTGTTGAATTTCTATCAGCTCAAACCAGTCTGGACATTCGCCTCTGACCTCTGACATCAACAAGGCATTTTCACTCAGAGAACTCACACTCACTGGGTATTTTATCTTTTTTCACACCATTCTTAGTAAACACTAGACACGGTGGTGTGTGAAAAATCCCAGTAGATCAGCAGTTTGAGAAATTCTCAGACCAGCCTCTCTGGCGCCAACAACCATGCCACGTTCAAAGTCACTTAAATCACATTTCTTCCCCGTTCTGATGCTCGGTTTGAATTTCAGCACATCGTCAAATTCATTGAGGTGCAGCCATGTAATTGGCTGAATAGATATTCACGTTAATGTGCAGTTAAACAGGTGTACCTAATAAAGTGCCTGGGGACTGTATGTATTTATTTCAGTTTGAAACATCATCTACCAATAATTCAAGTCTAGAAATAGAAATATACTGTAAATAAATATAAGATTTATTAATTTACTGTGATAATAGGAAATTGATTTGACTATATTTCAGTCAATTTGTTAATTATTTTATTACCTCAAATTGCATTCCATAAAAATTTAGATTTTTTAAAATCATATATTAAAAAGTAAACGGGTCATTTGTATCTTTCAAAACCTTAAGAAACAAGAACTTAATTAATTCATATAAAATAAATCTTCCAGTTTATACATTCTGCAGTAATAGTTTATTTATTGTTCATTACTCACAACAGAAAATGCCATGTTTGGACAAATTTAGAACTACACCTGACATAGAAAAAATATAAAATTGCATCGATTTTGATCTTGAATTGGGTGAAGTACAGTAATCTCGGGTGATTTTCCTAAAAATTTCCTGAAGGACAGTAAGTGTAAACACACTGCAGCATGTTTAATAAGAACAATAAACATCAGCGTGAGAGTTTCAGTTCCGTGTTACTCCATGTTTTGGATTTTTAAATACAATTTGAAGTAACTGTATGTTCTGATCTCTGTCCTTTAGGGAACGTCCCTCTCTGGTACTTGTTGTGCAAGATGGTGCTTTTCCTCGTCTGTGCGGTTTGTGTGGTGTTGAAGAAATCCTGTAAGATGCCATGAGCGCTGTTTTCCACTTAAGCAACCCCATTTCGGCGATCATTTACCTCTTTACATCTAAAAATTAAAGTTTCTTTTGATTTTTCAACTTGAAGCGAACAGAAAATGTACGACAATAGTTTACCACTGATGAGCTGCTTTTCTATTAAAACAAATAAATCTGAGTGTTCTGGGGAAGAATGAACAAATAGCCAAAATGTTGTCAACTAGCATACATGCTACGGGCACGAAGGCTTTAATATTTATTAATTACAAAGTATTTTCTTTTTCTATTTCCACATGCTGTTTTAAGATGGTTAATACAATTCAAAATAAAGAATGAAAAAAAAAATTCACATTTTCGTCTGATGTTCTCCGGAAAGAAATGATGCAATGATGTAGGAGTGGGTTTTTAAAAAAAATTTTTTTAAGTAATCCATAATGAAGGATTTGTACGAAGAATGATTGAAACATGATGCTTATGGAGTTCGAAAATGAGCGCAATATTTAAGAGTTTTTATGAGCTGTAGCGTTTTGCATCCAACTGTGTATTTTCATAGTTTTGAATATTTTTCATTAATTTCTACCTTATACATAATATATAAAAACTTGTACTCTTATTTTAAATTCACATCATATTCACTGCCAGATGTTTCCTGAGGTGATATAATTATTCATGCTCAAAAGATCCTCTTTCCCTGAATTTGTTTTGGTTTTCACAGCAAACGTGCATATGCTGAACAATGAACTATGGCTGCACAATTTTATATATATTAAAAAATATATATTGAAATTTAAACTGCAACATTTAACTATAAAATATATCATTCTGTACTCAACAATTTATCTAGGCTAATGGAAAATAATTAGATAAATGCAGGGAAGTGGATTTCAAAGTTACTCTATTTAATCATTCTGATTATGACTTTAGAATTATTGCTTTTGAAAGTCATTTTGGGTCTAAAATAAAAGTAAAGTAATATGGTATTTTAAGTAAGGAAACTGGCTACAGATCCAGGCTTTTGAACCACACTATAGAAATGTTCTCATGCTCTCAATGTGTGAAAACTTTGTTAAAAAAAAATAGAAAATAAAAAATGGATTCACATTTGAATTGTTCATGCTCTTTATTGGGACTGTACAAAATCCTGTTTTCCCCAAAAATACACCAACAATTTAGTTAATTTAGTAATAAATTAATCAATAAATGTGGCATCAATATGCACAGTGAAGCATGAAATTCAATTCCTTAAAAAAAAGCAAAACAAAAAAAAGAGGAAAAAGTCTCTCCCAGAACAATAAGTAAAAAAATATAAAAATCTCTAACACACTTAAATTTTGGCAGCAATTAATAGTCTTGCTATAAAGAGAAAAAGGGCATGTGTGATCTTTCACAAATGTAAACAAGTTTGTGATATATGAACAAAAAATGGCAAAGACTATAATAGTAATCAAAGAAAGCTGCAGCACAGGATGGAAATTTCAAAGCAAACATCTGAACCTTTGGCAATTCTAATACTGCAACATTCACTGCAAAGCCTATGTACAGAGATGGTTAAAATTATGGCGGGATACAAACCATCAACACCAGTGCCACATTCATCTGCTAAAAAGTTTTCCCTACTTTTAAATAATCTTCGTGAGAAATAGATGTAAAAAAAATAATACATAACTAAAGTAACTATATGGAGAACAAAAAGTCATGAAAGAAATTTCTAACTCATGTAAGGGCAAAGATCCTGCTGATAAAAAAAATAAAAATAAAATAAAATAAATTTATATATATATAAAATCAAATGTTTCAGTTCCACTCAACCCAAAGTTAGAAAGTTTAGTGTGCATGCAAAAAAAAAAAACCCAAAACAAATACTTGATGTTTGATTCACTAATATTCTGGGTATTTAGGCTTCTTCCCCTTTAGAGGAATCCTGACTCGGCCATAAAGACCCTCTCAGTATCTGATCTTAACATATAACCTTTTGTTTTCTTAATAAGAAAATGTAAAATAGTGTCTAAAAAAATTAAAAGAAAGTGTTCTAATTAAACCAGGAGAATAGCTGACACCTTATCATTCTGTTAAGGCTCACTGAATCTTCAGGGCATTTCAAAAGGAAGCATCATTACTGCACACTTCAGCACCCCACTTACAAAGTCCACACCTACTGTAAAGTCCAAGGTTTTTGTGCTTTTCTATAGTGCTAAACTTCTACAGAATCCTTCAGCAGTGCAGAAGGATCATCCTTTTGCTCAGATATTCAAGGTGTTAAACACAGCGACATGGTCATGACCAGATGCAAAGGGCTGAGGTGGTGTTGGTTTCTCTCCCTGCGCCGCTGTGCCAGCCGTGACCTGGAAAGGCAAGACAGAGAGAGCAAGCTCGGAGATGCGGAGTGGAGCACCGAGTGACAGATGCCAAATGAGTTCCGGGCCTTCTCCTCCATCACTTCCTGGTGAACCAGGTGACGGTTCATGGCCACCACTTGAGCAGTGAAGGACGTAAGGTCATGGACACTTGACAGCCTGGGAGAGGAGAAGAGACGAAATAAAACAAGACTTGTATTTCTGCTTTTTCTCCATGTTAAAGAGTCAAGTCCAACAGGTTGTTGTTCAATAGCCAAATTTTAAGAATGCTAGTTACACAAGTCACAGTGGCACTGTGAACATTGGTTAAAGCAAAGAGTCTTTGTTGCATGTTTTTCATAGAACCTTAAATGAACCAAGAACTGAACCCTGAGGAACACCAAGAATGAAATTCTTCTCTAGATCACAGAGCAGCTTTTACAAGTGGAGTTTCAAATAAAAGCAGAAATTTTGATTGTGCAGAACACTGTTAGGAGAGTAAAAACGCCCTTTATTTTATATTATATAATCCCCTGCTTATACACTTATCCGAGCATTTCACTACCACTTGGATACCATCAAGGTAGAACGTTTTGGCTTTGAACGAGGTCAGCACTGTACAAGTAATGTAACAATAACTCCCAGCCGAGTTTGTGCAGTGGAGATTCTCATCACTGTAGTGTGCTTCAAATGTTCTGTAAATGTCAATTAACTTTTACGTCTTCATTCACCAAAACATTTCATCATACTTTTTGATTATTGAACATATTAAGACTGTTAAAATTAATCAAATATCAGGACATGAACTCACCTTGAATGTAGTGCGAGTGCTTTGTATTGAGCACACTGGCAGGAAGAAGAAGACGAAAAAAAAAAAGAAAAGAAATATACAAGCAATTAGACTGGAAAACAGATGAACACTAAGTGTATAATTACCCAGTCTGTGGTTACCTAAAGACTTACAGTAGGAATACTTGGAAATGTTCTGTGTCTTAAAAGGAGACTGCGTTTATCCAGTGCAAAAACAACTTCTCTATGTAGCTTTCTATAGCTAACTAGTGAACAAGCTAATTTTGAAAATGGCAAAATATTTACTAAAGAAAGACAGGATAATCATATACTGTACTATATTAGTTTACTCCAGCTATGTTTTTAAGGGTCTTCTAGGATCCACCTTGTGAGTGAGACCAACTGCTGTGAAGGTCAGGTAGGATAACCTTATCTAAATGGCATTTTAATAAAAGATAACTATGACAGCTAGCGTTGATAATGATCTTAAGCTACCTATAAATATCAGTAGTTATAAAGTGAGACTGAGCGCTTCAAAATTAGCATGACATTAGCACATCTTTAACATTACAAATAAGCTAACACACTGTGCAGTGACGTAGAGTTTCCAGCTCCACTGCATGCATTTATCCATATTATGTAGATGATATAGTCATGGTGGAGCACTCACCCCCTGTACCCACGGGTGCTGCAGGACCTGCTCCGCACTCAGCCGCTGCTTAGCATCGCGCACTAACAGTTTGGAAACGAGATCTTTGGCCTCAGCAGAGATGTAAGCCCAGTCCTTAGCAGGAAAGTCATACTTTCCTTCCTGAATGCTCTCAAAAAGCATGCTCTATAAAAAAAAAATAAAAAAAAAAACCCAGTAAAAGGTGCTTTAGAAAGTTTTCCATACCACAATGCTATAGTCTATTTGATTTTGGTTGGCTGCAAGTTGTGCATTAGTTTTCTATAAGATTTTTTCTTAGTTTAAATTATAGGCATAGCTGTTGCATACATCAGCGTTTATCAAATTTATCAGCGTTTGTGATTTTACCCACCTGGCAGTCATAACATGGTTCCCCTTGATCCCATCCACACCCGCTCCCACAGTGACCTGTGAAGGGTGGAGATCCACTAAGCAGGATGTAGAGGACGACGCCAAGACTCCAGAGATCACAGCGTTTATCGTAAACGCTGATTTCCTCATTAAACGCCTCCACCACCTCAGGGGCCATGTACTCCGCCGAGCCACACTGAAAAACAACAGAGCTAAATATATTTCTACAATACTCTTTAAAATATATGCTAGCTAAGAGACAGCAAAACAATTATTTTTAAATTAAATTTGTTAACTGCCCACAACTGCATGAACATATTAATTTGTAAACAAAGCATTTAATATTCAAATTATCATTATATTGCCAAGATGCATTTGTTGCATCAGGGCATCATTTAATGATTTCATGCCAACATTTTGCAAAAATCCTGGTCTCTAAGCTTCCAAGTCTACAATAGCAAAAAAACATTCTTACCAATAATGACAAGCTTGTACTGTATAAAAATAACTAAAAATGACACAAACATGTTTTAGATCTACACAGACACTCATTCAATTATTCCACGTTTTGCTGAACTGCACTAAACACTACATTCAAGTCCTGCCTTCATGCTATAGGGTCCTAACCAATCACACAGAAGACTGAACAATCATAATAGAAGGCAGGATTTTAGATGTGATTTTAGAAATGATTGAGCAATGACTTTTCTTACACTGACCCAGTTTATACTCAGACAAATCTATTCTTTTTTTCATGTGCATGTTCCTCCTGCCTTGTCGGTAGCATCAAACAATAAAAAATAGGAAGGCAAATATTTTATTATTTTGAATAACATTATTTGTTCATCATGTAGAGGAAGAAGCCTTTGTCACATATAGTACATGTTTTCATATCTCTGTTTAGCAAGCTGGGGTCAGACTGCGGGATCAGCCATGATACTCCAAAGCCTGGAGCAAGAAGCCTCAACCCCATGAGGTGCCACTGCTTTAGTTATATTTCATAGATTTGTTTATGTTGCATGTATTATAGAACATTAACACTTATTTTTTAAATAATGAAATAAAAAATAAAAAAATCTCTCAAACCCAAGATTTTCTGCCTGCCTGTCTTTGGTACTTACTGGAGTGAGGAGCTGTGGACTGGAGATCAGGTGACTGTCGCTGCTCAGCTTCATCCCACTTCCCAGATCAAAGTCACAGATCTTCACAGGGTACATCTGCAGAAAAACCCGAGCCTCAGGGAATCAGTAATAAACTAAATCAGTCAGAACTTCAGATGATACATCCATCCTGAACAACCTGATAATTAATCTTTAAAACTGATGACTTTTTACCACTGATTTTTTTTTTTTTTTTTTTAAGCTTAAACTTATTCCAAAGTGTTCCTCTATTTTCACTTTGGTTAACATTTCCCTACATTACCCAAAGAACATAATGGGCATTGGTGGCTCAGTGGTTGGTTCCTCGCCTGCCATGCGAAAAGCTCAGGTTTAATTCCCACCCAGGTTCCACTGGATGCAATGCCCAAGCCTGGATAAAATGTGAGGGTCGTGTGAGGAAGGACGTCCAGCATAAAACCTGTGCGTGTGTGTGTGGATTGGATGGTCTGTTGTGGTGACCCCGATGGGATCAGCAACAGCCCACAATACTTGGCTTATGGTTTGCCTACCTAAGGAATAGTGTTGCAGCCCTCTCTTCAGCTCTACAGAGTGTGATGTGGTGGCGATTTAGTCCATTAACCTGTGCAGTTCTCATCACCATTACACTCTGTTCAAGCACATCAGCATCCAAAGCTTCAGCGCTCACTCTCTGCTCTCAGTGCCAACTCTTACACTATGAACTAGCAGAATCTCTAATGTAACCGTCATAGACGCAGGGCATGCTGGGAGTTTCGAGTCCCAGAAACAATCGCACCGAAGTCTCAACAATTTCTATACAGGATTTCTCATAATTACTTTTTCTTTTGTTTTTAGAAGCCAGAAACTTTAGAAAATTCTCCCCTAATAATCACAGATTAACACAGCAAAACTCAACAAAGCAGGACCAACACTTGACAAACATTTCATTAGAAACATTCATGCGTTTTAAAGTGTTTTCCCTCTAAGAATGTGTGTATAGAAATGTGTGCTGATACACACTCACCTGGTCACTGCGCTCACAGAGGATATTCTCAGGCTTCAGGTCTCTATGCGCCATTCCTACATCACAGTCACATGACTAACATTAACAATACTTTTTAATGATAATATATTAATATCCATGTTAATATTTAATATTGAATTAAAGAAGGAATATATTTAAAATAATGTATTATTTAATTTTTATAAATAATATAAATATATAAATAAAACTAATTTATTTTCAGTAACTATAATCCTGTTTAGGGTAATGGTGTTATAATAAAAATAAACATTTAATATAAAATTAAATAAAACAAAAAAAAATAGAACAAACAAACAAACAAACAAACAAACCAGTTAAAATAAAAAGAAATTAAATCTATTTTCAGTCACCATCTTATCCTGGCCAGGGTTATAAACAAAAATAAAAAGAATACTTTAATATTAAGTAAATTAATAATGAATAAAGCCAAAATAAAATATAGGAAATTAATAGCAAATATATCATTTGTATAGATAGAATAAATAATAAAACTACATCTATAATACTATACTAATTTTTTTTTTCCAGTTATAATTTTATCCTGTTCAGGAATATAATTGACTATATGAACAAATTAATGAATAAATATATATTTTATTGTTAGTAACCATTATACTGTATTCTGATCAGGTTCATGTTGTAAATAAAATACTTAATTAAAAGTTAACACACACAGTTTTAAACAATGCGCAGGAGCTTTTAGATTTTTATTCTACAGTTTATTCACTTCCATGTCTCTTTATGCCTTATGAACAGCCTCTTCATTCAGCCGTTTCTACACGTGTCGTGTTCCAGCGAGTGTCGCAGTGAGAATCAGGGCTGAATGTGGGCGTGATGTGAATCAGACACCGGTGCTGACTGACCTTTACTGTGCAGGAAGTGTAAAGCACTGGCGATGTCGTGCACCACGGCACTGACTTCCTGTTCGCTAAAACTCTGCCTTCTGTGGATGTGAGTCAAAACTGAACCTAGAAAAACCACAAATCATGTCTGAAAACCAGATCCATAAAGATACGGGTCAAAGTGAAGACGAAACAGACTGATGAACCTCCTCTGAGCTTCTCGAACACCAAGTAGAATCTGTCGTCTTCTTCAAAAAACTCCACCAGCTCCAGAATGTTTCTGCAGGGACAGAAGGAGCTTCATACAAAACCACAGCTGATGGATGAGGAAAGAATAAAACACAGCTCTAAATAACCGTTCACTCAAGTTTTAATTTCTCTCTCCATCATAACTGATGTAACAAAAACAAACAAACAAAAAAAAACACCAGCTTGTCATTTTCCTGAGAAACCATTACTCCTTTTCTCCTGAAGATGAAGCACAGACACTGGAGACTCCTTCCATGAATGCAAAATAATCTACTTACAGAAAACTTGATCATACAGTATAAACCATTACATCTGAATGAGTTGTTGCTATGGAAACAAGCACATTAATATAAACCTGTGCTATTCTCAGAGCTGCTGGCATGGAAAATTAACACCTTGCGACCAATCAGAACGCAAAATTAATTAATGCTGTCATCCAAAATTAAAAAGCAAAAAATATAGGCAATTAATTCTAGTGTGTGATATGAGCCTGTAGGCTTGCCGTACCTGTGGCCTTGGCACTGATAGAGAATCTCAACCTCTCTAAAAACACGACTGCGCCTTAGTCCTGGCCTCTTCTCAATAATCTACAGAACACACACACACACACACTTCACAAAGTAAAGAACGTGAACCAATTATTAAAAGCATATATAAATATAATTCTACTGAAAAAAATTCACCTTAAAAAAATAGATATGAAAAAATATTGCAAAGGTTTACCATTACATATTGCTACGCAAGAGCAAAAGTTTGCATCCGCTTAAATCATAGATGGACAAAAGTGCATTCTTTATAAAAAAAAAAAAAAGAATTTTGTTTTTAAAAATTTACTTCATTAACAATGGGAAATGCAGACTGCACAGCTTCCTATAATTTCTACAATCACCACAATTGAAATTTATATTACACTATGTAACAGTAAAAAAAAAAAAAAAAAAAAAAAGTCCTATATAGATAGGTTCCTAATAGATAGGGCGCACAAACTTTTACTCCTCAGTTTGTTTTTTTACATTTTGAAACTTTTATATTGTTTTGTCAAATTAATGCCTTCTCACTGATAGCAGTTGCATGATGATAACTTGATAAAATCTTTGCCTAATGGTCATCAGCCACAGTAAGACCGCACGCTCACCTTCACTGCATACTCCTTCCTCGTGCTCAGGCTGATGCAGGTCTGCACAACCGCATACGCTCCTTCTCCCAAAACCTCATCCTGGAGTCTGTAAACATCTGAATAGTTCAGGGAGAAAACATGATCAGAATTTTATCATAATGGCTGTACAGTGGCTTAACGGTTAGCACCTCCAGGGTCCGGGTTCGAATCCCACCTTAGTGTCCGTGTGCATGGAGGTTGCATGTCCCCCTGTGCTTTTTGGGATTCCTCCCACAGGCCAGAGACATGCAGATTAGACTAACTGGCGATCACATGTTGTCCACAGTGTGTGAATGACAATTACTGTAGGTGTCGAGCCAACAAACTGACCCGTTAAGTTACAGCCATAGAAACAACTTGTACATCTCCAGGGCAGGGAGTGTCAATTGCAAGATGTGCCCGATTGGCACGTAGACGGACCAAGAGAATAAAAAAATCTAACCTAATATAACATCGCATAATACAATACAACATAAAATCACATATGATAATTATTTTTTAATAATCACTTTTAACCTAAATATAATTGAATAATTAAAACAATGAATTTATTCAAATTAATCTATTTCTGCTTATTTGTTTGACTCAAAATATTAAAATTATGACTTGTATATTAGTTGGCGCCCTCTGCTGCTTGCACGGTGTATTGCAAAGAAAACACTTGCGGATAGAGGCTGTACGCTTTAATTACTTAAATCAGTCCACACGACTGGTAACTACTTCCACGCCAACCCGAGATGTTCGCAGCATAAAATAAACTCAGCTTGCCTTCAAACCGCCTGCTGAAGCCCTCTGAGGCTCTGCATCTCTTTTTCTTCTTGTTTCTCTTCTTAAAGTCCATGAGGTCATGTAAACTGGCTGAAGAACAGAAGAAAAGCTTTAAGACACGGCAGCAATAAAAACCTAAAGAAGTCAATGCGTCAAATTTACTTTAACATTTAAAGATAGAAAATGAAAAACTTAAATCAAGTCACAGACTTCCTTTTAAACGCGATTTGTCGCCTCCCAGTGGATCACAGGGGTACTACAGTCTGCAAGCTTTACAGTGTATATATTTAATCAATAAAATAGCGGCTAAAAATAACAGTATGATTTAAAAATACATTTCTTTTTTTATTTAAAGGAATTTAATAAATATAAAGAAACAAAACAAAAAACACTTAAGGAAGCAAGTAATAGTATGATGGTACATAGAGGAATGCCAAGTGGGGATACATAATATAATAGAAAAAAAGAAAAGAAAAAATAATCTTTATCGCATCACCCTGATAATGAACCTGTAACAGGACAAAACCGAGTGTTTAATTTGTTAATTAGTAAATTAATACTGCTATCAATTAAGCCCAGTTCACTGCTCTGTTAATTTAACACACGTTTCTTAAAACTATTACTTACTAATATTGCGCGGTCTTATTGTTACACCCGTTAAGAGCTTCTTTTTAATTTTTTTTTCACCCCCTGTTTAACCCAAACTGCTCTCTTCTCCCAATCTAAAACAAAGCGCTGGTTACAGGGGGGCTGCCCCTACATTTATAAACTCTTCTCCTAAGGCCACGCCCATTGACTCTCTCCTAAGTCACGCCCATTGACTCTCTCCTAAGTCACGCCCATTGACTCTCTCCTAAGTCACGCCCATTCTATGTCTTTCATCCAATAAAATTAAGCGAATTTGGCTTTATGATTGGACGGCCAAAGATTCATTGGGATTTTATTTATTTATTTATTTTACTTATAATATTTTTCCATTTTATCTGGTGTTGATGGTGTAACACCAGGTGTTTTCTAAATTGTATAAAATAAATAATTGTACAAAATTTTCATCTTTCTCTTTCTCTTATTAATTTAACTTCATAATAAAAAAGTAAATGATCCATTCTGTTACATATGCTTTTTCAAAATAAATGTTTCAGATAAAACCCACACAAATCAAGGTACAGATGTGTTCCACATGTTACCTGACATCAAAAATAAAGAGGATTCATTTGTACTCTGTCCAGTTAATTTAGGCAATTTAATGGTTAAGTTTATGAATGGAATATTTATCTTTTTATTATTAATTTCATGCAATGTTTTCTTTTTTTCTTATGGGATTTTTATTCTTAAACAAAAGCCACAAGAACACCCCTTTAATTTTAAGATGATTAAGGCCGCGCTAGACGACAACAGTGCTCACGCAAAATACTGACACTTTGGACACAGGTTTGACATGTTCACTGAGGGTGTACTTATTTTCATTGCCAGTTATTTAGACAATAAAGTCTGCATGTTGAGTTATTGTTAGAGGACAGATGGTATAGATGATGAGTGAGAGAATATTAGAACATACAGTATAATAAAGTGGTTGCTGAAATGTGAGGGGTGTAGATATGAGATGTCAGAAGGATGAAGGAAAATCTAAAAATAAAAAAAAAATGTAAAAACTATACCAAACCCAAAGCAGTGGGAATACTGGAAACTCAAATGCCAACAATGTCAAATGACTAATATACAGGAGGATCCTGAGTGATGTAACATGATCAGAGTGTGAACTCCAGATGTTCCACAGCCATTCATGACCTGGACTCAAGGAGAACCAAAGACTGATAAGAAAAGGAAATTGTAGCAAAAAACAAACAAACAAACAAAAAAAATGTTGTTCTTTCGGCTGCTCCCAGCAAGGGGTCGCCACATTTGGTCCGCACATACTGTACAAGCTTGGCTCAGGTTTTAGGCTGGATGCTCTTCCTGACGCAACCCTTCCATTTTATCCGGGCTTGGGACCGGCACTGTGTCCAGTGGCTGGGGTTTGGCCACTGCCTGGGAATCGAACACGGGCCTTGCTCATGGCAGGCGAAACACCTACCACTGAGCCACCAGCGCCCTAAATGAATAATAATCATAATAATAATAAATACATATATATATATATTTTTATTTAATAAAATATTGTTATAACAATAATTTGTTGTTAGTGATTTTTTCAATTAAACATTCCTAGCATAAAAACGCATTTAAATACCCAATTTAGACATTTAGATTAAATCACAGAGAAGCTTCTTCACACCAAAACTTTCTTTCTGGCCGGCTAAAAAAATTGACGACTCTTCCATCAATTTCTGTTGTCTTCTCACTTTTTTTTTTACAAATCTGCTCCCCTCCTTATTCAGACACAGCAGACAATTTGGAAATGCCACTTGGAATGTGGAAGGAAACCAGAGTATCCAGGGGAAACCCACCAAGCATGGGTAGACCTCACAAACATCATGCAGACAGAACTGAGGCCTGAGGCAGGATGTGAACCCTTGACCCTTGAGGTTTGTGGCTACAGTCCAGTGCTAATCACTACACCACCATGCCACCTTCTACCAACATACTATCATAGGAAATGTAGCACAGGGTCAAAACTCACAGACATAATTGAAAGTATCAGCCATTCTATGATCTGACTTATATTTGATGATGGAAAGTTTGTTTTGTCCCCAGCAAAAATTAAGTTATGCTTAAGTTGCTTTCTATTATTGCTACAGTAAATCACAAAACTCTGTTTTGGGGTCAGCTTGTTCTGTTTTTTTTTTCTTTTTTCTTTAAAATCAGCCATCAGGCAATCTGTGTCTCATAGTAAGATAAAATCAGCAAAAAAGATTGTCTTCTGCTTGGTTCACACTCCTGCATTAAATTTCCTTTGGTTAAATCACAAAAGTTATATATTATCTCTTTATGGTTTCCCTCTCTAAGGTTGACCTCTTTATGCACCTGGCCCACTATCACCCCCTTGCCAGACCCCTGGAAGCCCAAAACCTGAATGTTTCATAGTCCACAAGAGAGAGGAGTTAATTCACAGATAGGACCAGGAGATGGAGACCTTGTGAATCAATGCTATGATGTGTGTGATGGCTCTATGCCTGCTGTCACACTGTCCCTGTAAGTTCTTTTGCACCACAGAGACACTGACACAAGGTGAGGTCTTACAGGAAAAGGGAATTTTTTACTGAGGAAGGGCTTTACATAAAGGTTTTTATAGAAGGGAGGAAGGGAAAAAAAGAGGCAGAGAGATAAACCCAAATATCAAAGAAAGAGGTCTTTAATCATCTTTTAAGGATTGTCAGAGGCTTAGCTGTACAGACATCTAGAGGAGAAAAGACAACAGTAGATGTATGTCTTCCCTGATCTCCGAGAGATGGTGGGACCAGCCGAGCAGTGCTGGAGGATTGATGAGAATGTGGTGCTGTGCGGTGTGTTATTAGAACGGAGAGGAAAGTCGGTGCTGGGGCATTTTTATCTTTGTAGGCAAGCATCAGCATTTTAAATTTGATGTGGGTAGCTACAGAAAGCCAGTGCAGGAAGTGGAAAAGTGGGGTGGTGTGGGAAAACTTGGATGAAAATGAGATGTGCAGCTGCATTCTGGAACAGCTGCAGAGGACGAATGGTGGACAAAGACAAGACCTGCCAGGAGTATTTTGTAGTCCAGTCTTGAAAATAACAAGAGACTGAACAATCACCTGAGTAGCCTGTGTAGAAAGAAATTGGAAAATTCTTTTGATGTTGTAAAAAAAAAAAAGAAATCAACAAGAGTAAGGTTGGCAATGTGTGGATATGATTGTCCCAAGATGAATTATGCCAAGATAGCGGGGCAGAAGAAAGGAAGGATATACTTGTTGTCCCTGAAGATCACAAGGTCTTGATGGATCACCTGGGATGAACAGCATTTGGGTTTTACTGAGATTGCGTTTCAGCTGATGAGGTGTCACCCAGGATGAGATGTCTGCCAGGCATCCTGTGATCCGAGTAGAAACCTCAGTGTCTGAGGGAGGAAAGGAGAGAAAGAGTTGTGTGTCATCCAGGAGCATCCTCTTAGACCCACAAATGTTTCTTGGACACTAATCAAGGTTATGTGCACACAGCTTCTACTTTCGTTTCCTGTGCCTCTTTTTATCTGGCCCGAGGCTCAGCATGGTTATGGCACTTCCGGGACTTCCGTCATCTCACTCAGATTAGCGGGAGCGTGCACGCCTACTGCTGTTCGTACCTCCCTGCAAGAGCAAGTGCAAAAATTGGTCTATGATCACCCTTTTTTCCCCTGGGGCCGAGTCATTCAGGCTGAAGCCAAGGCTGCCCGGGATTTCAAGGCAGTCAATGGTTTAGTGTGCGGCTTCCTGGAGTACCAGGATTTGTGGGGAATTTTTGTAGCCTGGCCCCTCCTTGGTGCTGGCTGTCCTACTGAAGACTTTGTGTTTTCCTTTTTCACAAATGTGTGAGCTAGGTCTATACCCATTGTCACAGACCTCCACAGTCATCAGATCTTCATTCAATAAAGCACCTTTAGGATGTGGTGGAACAGGTGGAAAAAAAAAAGGTTATGAAGTTTTCAAAGCTATATTTACAGTACTATGAAAATTTTGTCTATCTTATAGATTCAAGTTTACGGCAATAAAGCAAACACAAACAGAAGAGTGATGAACAAGGCGGAGAAGACAAACAAATCAGTCTGCAAATACTCCCTTATTTATTATTACCCTCACACCTGAACCATAAGAAACACTTACAGCTTTTGTATGGAAACCTCCAATTCCACATATTTATTTTGCTATGCTACTTGTCGATGATCTGATATGATGAAAAACAAAATAAATAAAACAAGAAAAAAAGTGTTTGTATGAGACATGACATCACAAAATAGGTTACACAGCATTTGAATGTGTATTAGATACTTTTAGTAATTTCTTATATTTGAGGCAAATCAGAAAACAAATGAATAAACATTGAAAATTGCAACGTACAAAATCAAACGAAGTCTAATCAATAAACTCCCCACGATTCACAGCTCTAGTTACCACAAAAATGAAAATTTCTAATACTAGTAAATGGAGACTCAGAAGTGGAAAGAGGACTAAAATTTTGTACTCAAGTAAAAGTACTGTTACTTCAGTGAAATTTTACTAAAGTACAAGTAAAGAGAGTAAAAGTTACCAAGTTACGTTTTTTATTTTTTATTTTTATTTTTTAACAGTGGGGGTGAGATGAGGCAGTCTAGCGTAGTTCAAAAAAGATGAGCAGATATAAACCTCAAACTAGTTGTTTTTAACTGAAGGAACACCTTAATAAAGCTGTTGTCTTTCTTGTGCTTGAAAATTAAAGTGGTCACTTAAATATGCCGTTATGTCCCAGTCTAGTGTCGGGTCGAACAGCAAAAGAACGGTTCAGGGTTCAATTATAAACTGTATGGAAATGGTGGTATATGGCAGAAAGAACTAGATCCAGTCATTAACTGATGAAATAATGAGGTTTGTATTGCTTCACAAAAAAATACACACACACACACACACACACACACACACACACACACACACACACACACACACACACACACACACACACACAATAAGGGCATGCGTGCCTCATGATACATGATGATACTTCAGACTCATATATCAAGACTCACATGTTTATCAATTTAAAATACTTCTTGTGGAACACGCATCTGTTATTAAGTTGTTTTATGAAAAAGTTTTGTAGTTTTGTAGCCCTGTGCTTTTATGAGAAGATAAATGAAAACTTTTAGTTGATTTTTATTACATTATTCATGCTCATGATTAACCTCCTTACTGTGCGTTCACACCGAACGCAGCGAGAGCGTCAAAGCGGCTGGAGGTCATTCATTTTCAATGTGAGCTGGCAGCGAGAGCGGCGAAGGGAGTTTAAATCAGCTCATCTTTAGGGTAATGAGTTATGACGCGGTTGAGCGGCAACCAATTAAAAGTAGAGGTCCTCCGCTTGAGAGGATTCTGAGGAGCGCAGTCCTGTAACTGTGTTCCGGCTACATTAGTTCCCAAGCGAAATGGAGGAGAGGTTGATTATTGCGGTAGCCTACAGTAAATAGCCAAGGAGAGTTTGTAATTAAAATTAATGTTATTATTATTAATTAGTTATTTTAATTGAAGACAAAGTCTAGTAAGTGATTCTAATAATTCAAGAGAAATAAATTTTATATTAGAATAATAGAATAAGATAAATATAAAAAAAGTTAAAGAATATCTAATAAAAATAGAAATAGAAAATATATATAGTAAATGAATATGATAGAAATATGTAGTGTCTAGTTATTGTCGGGATAATGTGCAAGGCTGCAGTTCAAGTTCACAGTGTGCAAAATGTGCAAATGTTCAAATGTTCCATGTGTAAAATGGATTGTGCGTCCTGGTA
This sequence comes from Clarias macrocephalus, assembly GCA_011419295.1. NCBI lineage: Eukaryota > Metazoa > Chordata > Actinopteri > Siluriformes > Clariidae > Clarias > Clarias macrocephalus. The sequence goes on along the minus strand of JAAGKR010007799.1, from coordinate 15,554 downwards.
AAAGGTAAAAGTTAAAAAGTTTGCAGTCCTGAGGTGTGCAAAATGTGCAAGTGTGTGAGTGGAGGTTCTATATGGTGTTGTGGTTGAGAGCTCGTATAGCCTGCGGGAAGAAACTCCTCCTCAGTCTCTCTGTGTTGGCCGCAACAGAGAGAACAGTCCATTGCTGGGATGACTGAGGTCTTTTGCTATCTTCGTGGCCTTGGTCCAGCACCGCTTGTTGTAGATCGTCTGAAGGTCAGGGAGCTTGGAACAGATGATATGTTCAGCTGATCGAACCACCCTCTGTAGGGCTCGCCTGTCCTGCATGGTGCTGTTCCCGAACCAGGTTGAGATGTTTCCCGTCAGGATGCTCTCTATGGTGCAGGAGTAGACGTTCCTAAGCACCTTAGAGGGCAGTGTAAAGTCTCTCAGGCGTCTGAGGTGGTAGAGACGCAGCTGGGTCTTTTTCACCACGGTCTTGATGTGACAGGACCATGACAAGTCCTGCGTGATTTGAACACCGAGGTATCGGAAGCTGTCCACTCTCTCCACTGGTCTCTCATTGATTGCGGGGGTCTGGTAGTTTTGCTCCTGCTTAGTACTAAAGTCCACTATCAACTCCTTTGTCTTGCTAACGTTCAGGAGGAGATTGTTCCTCTGGCACTAGTTCTCCAGATTTCCAATCTCCTCCAGGTAGGCCGTTTCATCGTTGTCAGAGATCAGGCCCACCACGACCGTGTCATCAGCAAACTTAATGATGGTGGTGGAGTTCGTAGTGGCTATGCAGTCATAGGTGTACAAAGAGTACAGCAGGGGGCTCAGAACACAACCCTGTGGGGTTCCAGTGCTGAGAGGGAGGGAGGCTGAGACATCCTTACTGTCTGTGGTCTGCCAGTTAGGAAGCTGGAGATCCACTGACACAGAGATGAGCTGAGTCCCAGGTGCTCCAGCTTGGTGGTGAGCGTGGAGGGAATTATGGTATTAAATGCTGAGCTGTAGTCGACAAAGAGCATTTTAACGTAATTCTCCCTGTGCCAGCTCCATGTAACTTTCTATAAAACATTCCTTAAATGAATGCACATATAGTAATTAAATATTTTGCCTTTTGTTTCAATTCCACACTGTTGTATGACCAGCCACAGCTGTTTAGGGACAGAAGGTTTGAATATAATGTTGCATCCTTCTTTGGCCTTTGAAGTACCAAAGTCACAGCTGTGCACATTAATGAGCAAATAAGAAATACTTTTTATTTAAGGTTAATTTTCTTCACAATGTCAAAAGATTGGATTGTTCCAGAAGTTACTATAAAATTTATATTCTTGCTTCCATGCTGTGTCTGGTCTAGCTGTCCCTTTTGTGCTTTCACTTAGCTCTTATCAATGCTTTGTTCATTTATCCCCTTACACAGCTGCGTCCATATTGTGACTAAAAACACATTTTAATTTGCAACCAAAAATACAGTGGCAAGAAAAAGTATGTGAACCTTTTGGATGTTCATGGTTTTCTGCATTCATTTGTCATAAAATGTGATCTGATCTTCATCAAGTCAAGAATATTGAAAAGTATAAAATGCCTAAAATAATACCATAAACACACACACAAAAAAAATCTGATCTTTCATGTCTTTATTGAACACCCATTCCACGTTCGAAATGGTGGTGGAAAAACGTAAGTGAACTGTTATAATATCTGGTTGACTCCACCCCGCTTGGCAGCATTTGGGGAAGAATGGCCCTAAATCGCCCATTGTTTAGCCCTTCCTTTGTCATATTCTTTGGAAGTCTCATGTGTACAGCGCTCTTCAAGTCATTCCATATCATCACTATTGGGTCTGGGCTCTGACTCGGCCACTCCAAAAGGAGAATGTACTGTAGTTTTTCTGAAGTCCTTCTGTTGTGGACTTGCTCTGGTGTTTTGGGTCATTGTCCTGTTGCATCCCCCGACTTCTACAGAGTTTCACCTGACGTACAGACATTCTCAAACTTTTCTTAAGAATTTTTTGATACCCTTGGCAATTCATCTTCCCCTCAATGACTGCAAGCTGGCCACGCCCTGATGCAGCAAAGCAGGCCCAAATCATGATGTTTCCTCCACCATACTTTGTGGCTGTTTTCATGATGATATGCTGTGTCCTTTTTACGCAACATATAGTGCTGCAAGTTCTTTCCAAATTGTTTCATTTTAGTTCATCAGCGCACAAAAATTTTGCCAATACCGCTGTGGAGTGTCAATGTGCTCATTCACAAACTTCAGGCCTGCAGCAGTGTTTTATTTTAGTAAGCAGCGGCTTCCTTCGTGGTGTCCTGCCATGACACCCTGCTTGTTCAATGTTATACCTACTGACTCATGAACGCGGATGTTATACAGTTCCAATGATGCATTTAAATCTTTGGCGGTCACTCAGGCTTGTGTATTTACCTCACTGAGTCTTCCTTGTGCTCTACGTGTCATTTTTACTGGGTGCACACTTTTTTGTAGAGTAGCCTCAGTCCCAAAATGTTTCCATTGGCCTAACTGTAGACCGGTGATTTTATAAATGTCTTTGAATTCACTTAGTAAACCTTTCCAGCTTTATGTAAATCAACAATTCTTGATCATACATCCTCTGAAAGCACTTTTTGGTGAGGCGTAGCAAACTCGATAACTTTTTAAGTTTTTGTTAGTCTAAATAACTACATCTACAAAACTCATTTTCTTAACAAGACTCCAGGTATGTGAATACCTGGGTCCAATTAGCTTTTTTGAGGTCATTAACTCAAGGATTCACATATTTTTCCCACTAGCAGTATGAGGGTTTTTATGGTTCTTCTCAATAAAAATCTGAATGTTTTATGTTATTATTTTATTCACATTATATTTGTCAATACCCCTGACTTAGATGAAGATCAGATCACATTTAATGACAAATGAATGCAGAGAACCATAAAATAAAAGGTTCACATACCCTTTTTGCCACTGTATGTACAACAATTCACAATTACTTTTTAAAAATCTGATCATACATCATAGAGACTCATATTTACACAAATATATTCTCATCATGTAGCCTTCAAATCCTGAAATCTCTGTCTCTTTAAAGCCACACCTGTCACTGTCACACTGGATGACAAACTAAACCAGGAAGCTCTTTTACAAGAAAATGAAACTTACTTCAATTCTGCAGTCTGAGTGAGTGTGTGTGAGTGCTGGAAAATGGCAGAAGCCAATATTTCAGTAGCTCATGATCAGTTTAGCTGTTCAGTGTGTCAGGACACTTTGAGGGATCCAGTGACTTCCTGTGGCCACAATTACTGTAAGGTGTGTATTAATCGCTCCTGGGATCAGGAGGATGTGAGGAGGGTCTACAGCTGTCCTCAGTGCAGAGAGACTTTCACTAGCAGACCTGTTCTACGCAGGAACAACATGCTGGCTGAAGTGGTGGAGAAACAAAATAAGGCTGAACTCCAAGTTGAGTCTCTTGCTTCTCTTGCTGGACCTGGAGATGTGCAGTGTGATTCCTGCACAGGGAGAAAACGCAAAGCTGTTAATTCCTGTCTGGTGTGTCAGGCGTCTTATTGTGAAGATCATCTTAAACCTCACCATCAGTCTCCTGCGTTTAAGAAGCACAAGTTAGTGGAAGCCTGTGCAGAGCTTCAAGAGAAGATCTGCTCTCAGCATGACCAACCGATTGAGATCTACTGTCGTACTGACCAAAACTTCATCTGCCGTTTGTGTACAAAATATGAGCATAAAGATCATGATACTGTTTCAACTAGCGAAGAAAGAATTGATAAACAGGTGAGAACTGGGAAAAATTGTTTAGGAGTCTATCATGAAACTTTATGATATTCTCTTTATCATATTTAACTCATTAACTACAGTAGTTAACTCAGTAAAAGTGCTTTAGTTGGTTATAGTACACAAAATAATATAAAAAAAGTGAATTTTTGGTTATTAACAGGGAAAGTGTTGAATTTTAAATAAATGTATTTTTAGAATCATAATCAGTGAACTTTAAACAAACATACATCCTTTTCTGCTTTATTTGCATATCTACAGACGGAGAAATTATGTATCACAGTTCTTTTGCAGGGCAGTTCAGGTATCTCTACAGTGACGCCACAATCGAAAAAAATCTAAATTCTGTTTTTAATTTACATATGTTTGCATTTGAGGTGGTGAAATGTTGCAGTTCCTATATGAATCTGCAGGTGGTGCACTTTAAACTATTTACACATTGGCAGGAAGCAATAAAGAAGAAACCAAAAAAAAAAAAAATTATAGAATCAAGATGATTCATAAGATAAATCATTATGAATTCAGAATCACAATACAGATCGAATTGGCACCTAGGCATCATGATAATATCATATTTTTATCGTGTTTTCCCAAAGAACCAGAATTTTGACCAGAGGTGAAGTGGCTAGAGAAAATCAATTAGACTATAATTGTTTAGGAAAGCAGGCAAGAATAACAACGTGTGAAGGAGCCTGAGAAAGAGAGTCTGTGATCCTTAGAGGGGGGAAAATAGACCTGCAGTGTTTCAGATGATAGAGAGATAGAGAGACGATAGACAGTGGATTTGCAGAGGTTTATGATGCTACAGAAAACCACACAAAACTACACATACAGTAATTAAAACTGGCAACAACACAGGACTACATAATGTGCATTTGTGCAAACAGCAAGAATAATAAACACAGATACCCACAGTGCTGACAGATACAAAGTTCATGCAAAAAAGAGTGCAAGAGAATAATAATAATAATAATAATAATAATAATAATAATAATAATAACAAATAAGCTCCAGAATAATTAAATGCCTGTCATTTGGTTTCAGAATGAACTAATGCAAGAGCAGATAAAATTCCAGCAGAGAATCCAGGAGAAGGAGAAGAAAGTGCAGGAGCTGAAAAAGGCTGTGGACACTATTAAGGTGAGGAGAGAGCAGAGATATTCTCCTAATCGTGTGTAAACATACATACAGTATGTCACAAAAGTGAGTACACCCCTCACATCTCTGCAAATATTTAGTTTTATCTTTTCATAGGACAACACTGCATAAATGACTCCTTGACACAATGAAACGTCGTCAGTTTGTATAGCAGTGTAAATTTATTGGTCCCTCAAAATAACTAAAAATACAGCCAATAATAGCTGAACCCCTGGCAACAAAAGTTAGTACACCCCTAAGTGAAAATGTACAAATTGAGCACAATTAGTCATTTTCCTTCCCCTTTGTCATGTGACGCATTAGTGTTACACTGTCTCAGGTGTCACCAGATAGCAGATTTTATTTGGTGAGTAAGATTTGGTATAAAAGCTCTTCCACTTTCTCAACATGGCACCTCATGGCAAACAACTCTCATGGCAAACACCTGAAGACTCTGAAGACCTGAAAAAACTAAATTGTTGCTTTACATAAAGATGGCCGAGGCTACAGTATAAGACGATAGCCAACACTCTGCAACTGTGCTGCAGTACAGTGGCCAAGACCATCCAGCGCTTTAGGAGGACAGGTTCTTCTCAGAACAGGCCTCGCCATGGACGGCCAAAGAAGCTGAGTGCACGTTCTAGGCGTCAGATCCAAAGATTGGCTTTGTAAAACAGACGGATGAATTTTGTTTCCAACATTGCTGGAGAGATTGAATGGATGGGAGGTCAGCCTGTCAGTGCTCAGACCGTACGTCGCACACTGCATCAAATTGCTCTGCATTGCTGTTGTCCTAGAAGGAAGCCTCTTCTAAAGATGATGCACAAGAAAGCTCGCAAACAATTTGCTGCAGACATGCAAACTAAGGACCAGGATTACTGGAACCATGTCCTGTGGTCTGATGAGACCAAGATAAACCTATTTGGTTCAGATGGTGTCAAGCGTGTGTGGCGGCAACCAGGTGAGGAGTACAAAGAAAAGTGTGTCTTGCCTACCGTCAAACATGGTGGTGGGAGTGTCATGATCTGGGGCTGCATGAGTGCTGCTGGCATTGGGGAGCTACAGTTCATTGAGGAAAACAAGAATTCTAACATGTACTGTGACATACTGAAGCAGAGCATGATCCCCCCTCCCTCCGGAAACTGGGCCGCAGAGCAGCGATCCAGCATGATAATGACCCCAAACACTCCTCCAAGATGACCACTGACTTGCTAAAGAGGCTGAGGGTAAAGGTGATGGACTGGCCAAGCATGTCTCAGGACCTAAACCCCATAGAACACCTCTGGGGCATCCTGAAAAGGAAGGTGGAGGAGCACAAGGTGTCAAATGTCCACCACCTCTGTGATTTTTTGCTGATGGAGGAGTGGAAGAGGATTCCAGTGGCAACCTGTGAAGCTCTGGAGAATTCAAGCCGTGCTGGAAAATGATGGTGGTACATAAAATATTGACATTTCACATTTTCACTTACAGGTGTATTCACTTTTGTTGCCAGGGTTTCTGCTATTATTAGCTGTATTTTTAGTTATTTTGAGGGGATCACTGCTATACAAACTTTACACTTTTGTCACATACTGTACAGAGAGAGATGTTATGTTCATGAACAGTCTATTATCTGGATTTATTTTGTGCATCTGAACAGATGTGTACACAGAGAGCAGTAGATGAGAGTGAGAGAATCTTTACTAAGCTGATCAGATCCATGAAGAAAAAGCGCTCAGAGGTGACGGAGCTGATCAGAGCTCAGGAGGAAGCTGAACTGAGTCGAGCTGAACGACTCCTGAAGCAACACACACACACGATCACATCCACTTCCTCCAGGTAACACTCACTGTCTGACCTACAGAGGGCGCTGTTCCTCACAAAGTCTCCTCCTAAAAGCTCATTACAGCAACAATAAATGTTCCTGTCTGAGATCACAAGTGTGTCTTTGGTCTGATTCAGTCTGAGATTCATTCGTTCCTCTCCTACACTTTTCTCCTTCTCTATGATGTGTTTCCTCTCTGTAGAGTTTCCCGTCTCTCTGTGTTTCTCCTGGATGTGAGGACTCACCCAGCTTCACTGTCAATCAACATCTCTCATTTGATGGAGTGAGGAAATCTCTCTCAGATCTGAAAACACGAGTCGAGGAAATCTGTGACGAAGAATTCAACAAAATCCGTCCACAAGGTAGACAAAAATATATTTGTTCTGCATCACAGTAAAGAGAGCAGTAAAATTCATCTAACAGAAATAAGAAGGAAGCAGTAATATAAAAATATAAAAGAACATAATGGAAGAGGTAAATTTTACAGCTTTTAAACTTAAAAATTAAAGGTTGTACAGTCGTGGCCAAAAGTTTTGACAATTACATAAATAATGGAAATTACAAAAATTGCTGCTTAAATTTTTCTAATATCAATTTGCATATACAGTGGAACCTCGGAAAGCGAGTAAGATGGTTTACGAGTGTTCCGCAAACCGAGCAAGTATTAGTTTACGAGCACCAAGTATCATGTATCGCGCATGCGACTCTTATTTTGACACTGAGTGGCAGGTGATCACAACTGAGCCAATGATTTTTCTCTCTCTTGCACTGTGGGAATTACAGTGGAAACTTGGATTACGAGCATAATTTGTTCCGGAAGTGGGCTCGTATTCCAAAAACTCTCGTAAACCAAATAGACTTTTCCCATAAGAAATAATGAAAACTCAAATTATTCGTTCTACAGCCCATAACAATAAATACATAAAAATAATTAATACAACATATAAAGTAAAAATAAAACAAATTAACCTGCACTTAACATTAAAAAAAGGTAAAAATAAATCCAGACAGATAAGTGTTTCCGTTTGTGCGCGCAGACGCCGTGTAATTGTATGTGTGTGTGTGTGTGGAATTAGCCCCTTGCCTCATCTTAAACAGTAAAACTCCTTCTCCCTCCCACACCAAATTGTACCTACAAACCTTGGGTTTGAGAATGTTGAGAAAGGTTGAGAATGTTGACCCACCAATCAATGTGTCCATCTGAAACAAGGCTTGATTCTGTTTTTCTATTTTGGTCTCTATTTTATCTCCACAGTTGCAGCATTGTTTCAGAGACTACCACCACAGCTGAAAATCAAACAGGATTTTCTGCAATATAAGTGTACACACACACACACACACACACACACACACACACACACACACACACACACACACACACACACACAATCTAATAATAAATGTTATCAGTATTTAATTGATGACTGCTGTTGGCTGCCATTAAACACCTGTTTTGTATCTAAATCTTGTACATGTTGTGTGTTGTATAGTGTGACTGTTGTGTATTGTCACTGTTTATTTAAAATATCTTATATAGGACAGAGGGACAGGAACACAGACAGTTATCCCACACACACCCTACAAATCCTGAGATTAACAACTAACATTTGGACATGTTATTGTTTTTAGATTTCAGGACTCTGACTCTGGATCCCAACACAGCACATCCTACCCTTATTCTGTCTGAGGAGAACAGATCAGTGACACGCAGTGAGGCACGACATCAATACTCTGATCATCCAGAGAGATTTGACTACTGGCCTCAGGTGTTGTGTAAGGAGAGTGTGTGTGGACGCTGTTACTGGGAGGTGGAGTGGAGCGGTGATGTGTACATATCAGTCTCATATAAAGAGATCCGCAGGAAAGGAAAGAGTCGTATGCGTACGTTTGGACGTAACAGTCAGTCCTGGAGTCTGGAGTGTTGTTCTTCTTTTGTCTCTTTCTGGCACAACAACACTGAGACTGATCTCCGAGGTCAAGCATCCTCAAGAATAGGAGTGGATGTGGATCACAGTGCAGGAACTCTGTCCTTCTACAGCATCTCTGACACAATGAAGCTCCTCCACACAGAGCACACCACATTCACTCAGCCTCTGTACGCTGGGTTTTCTTTATGGCATGATAACGCAACTGTAAGATTATGTGTCTCAAATTTGAATGGTACCTGTAGTACGATTTAATAATTAGATTTAATTACACTGAGCTGTGTGCACAAACTGTAATGCTGTAATTATTCATTTCAAACAGCATGTTTTAATTAGATTAATGCAGTCCTTATGTAATCATTTAATGCAGAATGTAGGAATGTATGATGGCTATATTGTCAACTGGAATGCCCAGGATGGGAACCTACCAGAACAAATTAAAATAATTTTGGAGCTGCTTTCTGCTTCTTTCAGTTTCTCCCATTAGGGGTTGCTACAGCAGACCATTCATCGTTATCTAACTCTGTATACCACATCTTCTCTTGTCACTTCAACCTCCTGCACGTCCTCCCTCACCACGTCCATAAACCTCCTCTTGGGCCTTCCTTGTTTCCTGGCAGCTCCACCTAACCTTCTCCTCCCAGTACACCCCTCATCCCTCCTCTGCACATGTCCACATCATCTTAATCTCTCTAACCTTTTCCCTAAACCCTTCTACCAGCACTGTGCCTCCAATATACAGTACTAATTCCTAATCCTGTTCATTCTTGTCACTCCCAAAAAAAATTTCAGCATCTTCAGCTCTGCCACCTCCAGCTTTCTGTCTTTTTGTCATAGGCAACGTCTCCAAACTGTACAACATTGCTGGTCTCACTACTGTCCTGTAAACTGTCCCTTTTATTGTTGAAGACACCTTTCTGTCACAGATCACTCTTCCCCACCCATTCCACCCTGCCTGCACTCTCTTCTTCACTTCTCTACCACACTTCCCATTGGTTTGGACAGTTAAACTTAAATATTTAAACCTTAACCTTCCCTAACTCGATTCCTTGCAACTGCTTTCCCCGACCCTCCCTCTTATTTTCACACTTGTACTCCGTCTTGCTCCTACTAATCTTTATGCCTCTTCTCTCCAGTGCATCTCTTCACCTCTCTAGACTCACCTTAACCTGCTCCCTACTCTTGCTGCTGATCATAATATCATCAGCAAACATCATAGTCCATGTGGATTCTTGTCTAACCTCATCTGTCAACTTGTCCATCACCACTGCTTACAGGAAGGGACTAAGAGCAGATCCCAGGTGCAGTCCCATCTTCACTGTAAACCAGTCGGTCACACCTGTGGCACACCTCATCATTGTAATCCTGTCCTTAAACATATCTTGCACCACCTTCTTCGTTTAGCGTCCTCCTCTCTTTCTCTTCTTTCTTTGGTCAAAAGTAACCCAATTTCCACAGATATCCTGCTGACCAATGGTACCTAAATGTTATTTTAAAAAATACTGTATGCACTATTACAAATGTTAAAGGTCTTTAAAGTTTTGTCTTGGCTTTAGCAAACAATTTTTGATTTAAAGTAATAAAGTTAACTCGAACTACTGTGTCTTTCTGTGGTACTCTGGTGGAAACACATAAACCAATTTTTTTTAGTATTAAAACATTTAGTTTTCAGTGAATATTAAAAAACAAAAGAACTTGCGTCGTTACAGTAAGCCCCCCCCCAGATCCCCTAACGGACAGCTCCCGATGTCCAAGAGTCAATCTGTACCCTAAGAAACTCTTTACTAGGTTCGGGGTCAGTGTATGCGGAGCGCTCGCTCGACCTAGGTCTTGACACTGGGCCTGGCAGTCCGCTGCTCGGTCACCATGGGTGGATGTATGGGGGGGGGGGGGGGGTGTACACCAGTTTGGTATGGGCCTATAACGGGGTTTTACATCCCAGTAGCCCTGAGGGGCAGTGGTTACTACTGTAGTTACTAACCAAAAATATTTATAACAATTTATCATTTAATTAATACAAATATTATTACACAGAATGCTATTTACACAAATAAATTCTCGACATGTAGTGCTGGCTGAAGTGGTGAAGAAACAAAGTAAGACTAAACTCAAAGCTGCTTCTCCCGCTCACTTTCACTGGACTTGGAGATGTGGAGTGTGATTCCTGAATCGGGAAAAAAAAACATAAAAGCCATTTATTCCTGTCTGGTGTGTCTGGCCTCCTATTGTGAAGATCATCTTAAACCTCACTTTCAGTCTCCTGCCTTTCAGAAGCACAAGTTAGTGGAAGCCTGTGCAGAGCTCCAAGTGAAGATCTGCTCTCAGCATGACAAACCGATCAAGATCTACTGTTGTACTGACCAACGTTTGTCTGTAATTTGTATACGATGGGTGAACATAAAGGCCATGACACTGTTTCAACTAACGCAGAAAGAACTGAAAAACAGGTGAGAACTGGCATTTTTCTACTATAAAACTTTGATACACTCATTAGAGTATTTAACTCATTAAATAAGTAACTCATTATGGTACTTTAGTTGGTTATACAGTACAGAGCAAAAGTTTGGACACACCTTCTCATTCAAAGAGGTTGAATTTGTCTTATGGCAAGAAAAAAGCAGCTAAGTAAAGAAAAACGAGTGGCATCATTACTTTAAGAAATGAAGGTCAGTCAGTCGGAAAAATTGGGAAAACTTTGAAAGTGTCCCCAAGTGCAGTCACAAAAACCATCAAGCGCTACAAAGAAACTGGCTGACATGCGGCCCCAGGAAAGGAAGACGGAGAATCGCCTCTGCTGCGGAGGATAAGTTCATCCGAGTCACCAGCCTCAGAAATCGCAGGTTAACAGCAGCTCAGATCAGAGAGCAGGTCAATGGCACACAGAGTTCTAGCAGCAGACACGTCTCTAGAACAACTGTTAAGAGGAGACTGTGTGAATCAGGCCTTCATGGTAGAATATCTGCTAGGAAACCACTGCTAAGGACAGGCAACAAGCAGAAGAGACGCGTTTGGGCTAAAGAACACAAGAACGAACACAAGAAAGAAGTGTACTGTAGGTCACAAAATAACATTTAAACTTTTCATGGAAAGACTGTGGAGTAAATTCCGATTATAAACAGTAAAAGTGTGAAGAAAGAGTTCAATAAATATTTTGAATACAATCTGTGTGGACAATCCACTGACTGAGTGGATGTAAAAGAAGTAAATATCTAAATACTGTGTCTGTGTGTATGCGCGTGTATGTACTGTATGCATGTAAAGTGAATAAAAATGCAAAATACATTTTTAAAACTCAAAATTTAAAAAATCCATGACTAAAAAAAATATATATATTTTTTTATAAAATCACCTGTTCCACAATTATTGGCACCACAACATTTCCGATAAAATACCTGAAGCATTTTTTTAAAATGTAGTTTATAAAATTTATCAGAGTATGTAGAAACTTTTAATTAACAATTCATCACTTCCTGTTTACTTGTGGTATAAATATGATGTGACACAGGCCTGTTTCTCTTATCAACTCTTCAACATGGAAAAGACCTCATTCAAGTAAGGCAGATGTGTGTCGACCTTCATAAGTCTACAAGAAAATAGCCACTCACCTAAACTCGCCCTTATCTACAGTTTGAGGTATCATTAAGAAGTTTAAAACAACTGAAAATGTAACAAACAAGGCTGGACAAGGACTCAAGTTTATCTTGCCACCACTCAAAGTGGAGAGGATGGGAAGAGAAGTAAAAAAATCTCCAAACCTCACTGTTAAAGAACTGCATCGAAAAGTGGGATCTTGAGGTCACAAAGTCTCCATAACAACCATCAGCGCTATCTACGGTACAGGCCAATAAGCTGTTTGGGAGGCATGCAAGGAAAAAGCCTTTTTTAACATACATTAACGTCTAGAGTTTGATGGGACTTCAAATGGGACCGTGTGCTGTGGTCAGAAGAGACTAAGATAGAGCTTTTTGGCATCAAACAGTGCCTAGGTCTGGTGTAAAAACAAAACATGAGTATACGGAAAATCACCTCATGCCCACTGGTGGAGGATCTGTGATGCTGTGGGTCTGTTTCCCTTCCAAAGGCGCTGGGAACCTTGTTAGGGTGCTTGGCAGCATGAACTCTCTGAAATACCAGGACATTTTAAACCAAAAACTGATGTCCTCTGTCAGAAAGCTGAAGATGGGTCATCATTGGGTCTTTCAGCTGGATAATGATCCAAAACGTGTGGTGAAATCTACACAAAAATGGTTCATCAGACACAAAATAAAGTCGTCTCATGGCCATCTCAGTCCCCAGACCTCAACCCAACTGAAAACCTGTGGGCTAAGCTAAAGAGGAGATGCATAAGAGAGGACCCAGGACTCTGGATGATCTAGAAAGATTGTGCAAAGAGGAATGGTCAAAGATCCCTCTATCTGTAGTCTCCAGTCTTGTGAAATGTTGTAGGAGGAGATTAATTGCTGTCTTGGGGTTGTACAAAGTATTAACATCGAGGGTGACAATTATTGTCGCACACATGATTTCATGTAAGAAAAAAAATTCGTTCCAGAAGCGTGCTCGTACACGAATAGAGGACATTGCTCAGTGTAATGATACCTTCAGAAGTCACGAACCCTGACACAAGCAAACCTAACATGATAACTGTGTTGTTGAGAAATTAGCTAAATATTAACTCTTTACTGTTGTAATAATGTATCTAATCTAGTAATTTAGATGGAAATAAATAATGTTACAGTCTTCCTTATTAGAAACTCACAGACTAAAAAGTTTCTAGTTTAGGCATTTACTACTAGTTTTGACGAAAAATAGTTTTCCTTTAGTACAGTACAATACAATAATGTAAGATGTCAGTGTCAGCTCCATGTAACATTCTGTAAATCATTTCTTTACTTAATGTACTGTACATGTAGTAATGAAATATTTTCACTTTTGTTTCTATACCGCACTGTAGTATGGCCTGGACTGCTTAGTGACAGGGGGTATGAACATAGTGTGTGTACAATGGGTGTGAACATTAGTGCTCATTAGTGAGCAAAGGTGAGAAATACTTTTTTTATTTGAGGCCCATTTTTTTTCACAATGCTAAAAGATCAGAATGTTGCATAAATTACTCTAAAAGGATAACTGTTCCAGGTTCCATGCTGCACCTAGTCTAGCTGTGTCTTTTTTGCTTTCATCTAGCTCCTAACATAATTATTTATACCTTTACATAGCTGCTTTCCTATTCTGATTAAACTCATTTAAATATCCCGTATATGGTCTTGAATATAATCATCAATCGTAGAGAACGCTAGTTACACAAATAAATTCTTGATAGGTCTTTAAATCCTGAAGTTTCTGTTTCTTTAAAGCCACGTCTGTCACTGTCATACATTAAACAGAACAAGGAAGTTATTTTCCAAAAACAACAAACAAACTTAGTTTCAGTTTGCATTCTGAGTACAAGAAAATGGCAGAAGCCAGTATCACAGTAGCTCATGATCAGTTCAGCTGTTCAGTGTGTCTGGACACTTTGAGGGATCCAGTGACTACTCATTGTGGCCACAATTACTGTAAGGTGTGTATTAATGGCTTCTGGGATAAAGAGGATGAGAAGGGCGTCTACAGCTGTCCTCAGTGTAGAGAGACTTTCAGTCCAAGACCTGTTCTACGCAGAAACAACATGCTGGCTGAAATGGTGAAGAAACAAAATAAGCCTGAACTCCAAGCTGCTTCTGCTCCTCACTGTTACGCTGGACCTGGAGATGTGGAATGTGATTTCTGCATCGGAAGAAAACTTAAAGCTGTTAATTCTTGCCTGGTGTGTCAGGCGTCGTATTGTGAAGATCATCTTCAACCTCACTATCAGTCTCCTGCCTTTAAGAAGCACAAGTTAGTGGAAGCCTGTGCAGAGCCCCAAGAGAAGATCTGCTCTCAGCATGACAAACCGCTCGAGATCTACTGTCGTACTGACCAGAGCTTCATCTGTTACTTGTGTACGATGGATGAACATAAAAGTCATGAGACAGTTCCAAGTAGAGCAGAAAGAACTGAAAAAGAGGTGAGAACTGCAAATTATTTTTTTTAAGACCATAAAACTTTGACACACTCATTAGAGTATTTAACTCAATTAGCTTCATTCAGTTAAAGGATACAAAATAACATTTCAATATGGAAAGATGAAGTAAAGTGAAGTAAAATTTTTGTTATTAACAGTGATGAGTGTTTATAGTAAGGAAGAGTTAAATAAATGTCTTTAAACCACAATCAATGAACTTTACACAAGTGCACAAATTTTTGCTACATATGCATATGTACAATATATGGGTAAAATTTATAAAATTATGTATCAAAATTCTTTTGTGGGGCAATTTATCTATCACTACCATAACTCCAAAATATATTTTTAAACATATTCATTAATTTATGTTTGTGCATAAATTCTGCAGTTCTTCTATGATCCTACAGTTACAGGTTCTAAACTATTCAGCACAGTTTTGTGTGTGGCAAGAGCAAATTATTTTTTAAGTCTGTTTAGAAATGTAACTAAATCCAAGTCTTGGTGCATGCCATGGCGGCATTTCCATGGTGCTACGTAAAAACCAGACAAAACTACACATAATTAAAATAAACTACAACACAGGCCTACATAATGTACATGTGTGCAAACTGCAAGAACGATTGTCCCACTGAGCTTTTGAATGATGAAATGTATGTCATGCATGTATGGTCTCAGAATGAGCTAAAGGAAGAGCAAAGGAAATCCGAGCAGAGGATCCAAGAGAAGGAGAAGAAGGTGCAGGAGCTGAAACGAGCTGTAGATACTATTAAGGTGAGGAGAGAGAGATTCTACTAATCATGTGTAAACACACATACAGAGAGAGCGATAGAGAGAGCTTATGTTCATGAAGAGTATTTTTTTCGTGTGTGTGTGTTTTTGTGTCTAAACAGAC
>JAAGKR010007798.1:0-34600 GCA_011419295.1 Clarias macrocephalus | reverse complement strand
CCTTATATTTGTGTGACATTAATTTGAGATTCATGCCAGGTTATGTAGTGAGCGATGTTTCCCCTTAACCCCATTAGGCCAGCACATTCATATTTAACAAAAAGTGAAATTAATGAATAAAATTAACATTAAAGCCACAATTTATTTAACTCAAGTAGCAGCTGTATTAATGGAACAGGGAAATATTCATGTATATGCACGTGATTGAGCATTAAGAACATTCACAAAATATATTACGCAAGCAATAAAACACATTGGACTATCACCAATCAACAACCTGATGTTGTGATGTGAAACAAAGCAATGTTACGGATACCAGACTGGAGGTGATTATTTTTGCTTTAAAACAAAGCACATAAGCATTTTATTTAATTTCCTTTTCTTTTCTTTTTTTTCTTGTGATGGAAATCTAAATTATGGTTATTATAAAGCCCTGACACTGGAGACTCCTTTCAAAATGATGGCCAAATCATCAAATTTTCACAATAAACTTCACCGTATAAACAATTATACTTTTTTGAATCTGAAACTGAGCTTCCACCACATACAACTCTGATGATTCAAGGTTTAAGGTTCAGGTTTAAGAATCCAAAATATCATAGTGCAATAAATTCTGACTGTCCAGCTCCTCTAGTTATAATCATTAAAAAAAAAAATTTCATAAAAAAAATAATAATAAAATCGCAAGATTAAATTATAACCAACTACTATTTCCTTTAGGCAGAAAAGACAATAACTCAATGTGTAGTCCCAAGAGTGCACTTATTAGTTCAATATGATTTGTTGGACCCATAAATAATATAAAACTCAGATATATATATATATATCTGAATTAAATGTATGGCATTAAATCAGATGTCAGCTCAACATAAAAAAATTATTTAAAAATTAATAAAATATAATTCATAAATATATTATATAAATTATAAATCATAACCATAAACCTAAAACATACAAATTAAATTTTGATATTTGCCGCATGAAAATTTGAACAATTATGCAAATGTAAACCAGCAATAATAATAATAATAATTTTTTTTTAAATCAACAGTTTGCCTTTTAAGTTATGACTTAAATATTTGCATATTTCATATTTCACAGAAAGAAAATGTTCCACACTGAAAAGCAGACCCTTTTTTTTTTCCTTTTTTCGAAGCTCAACAATGTCAACACTGAAGAAAAAAAACAAACAAACAAAAAAAAAAAAACAATAACGATCAAATATCAAAATTGTTCTTCCATGCAGCGTGTCTGTACCCTTTGCTGAGCATGGCCATAAATATTTAAGTATTTGGCCCAGCAAAATGATGAATAATATTTGCGGAATTTGCATTCAAGTGTTAAATTAAAAATTAATTACTCAGATGCATAAAGGAACAATATAACTTTGAAGCCTCCAAGATGGCAAACGTTAATTATTTCCAATTAGGAGCCAAATATCTTCAGAGATGTTTCAGACCTCTTAATGGCGTGGGATGAACTGGGGAAAGAAGAAAGAACTCTTTGTTGGTTTTCCGAGTTCATAAAACCATAATACCACGTCATATCTAGAGCCCGTGAGCCAGGCAATTAAAATGCATTATCTGCTGGCGTATATTAGAATATGGAGCAAAACCAGCAAATCAATTAAATTCAGATTTAACTGGAACACAGAAACAGTGTTCTCTGCTCTCATTTTTCGTCTCTGAGTCCATAGGGTTTGTCCTTGCAGTACATCGTATTTTGATGGCAACCTCCACAAATTTTTAAACTGTTTCATTACACGTCTACAAATTAAATTTCATATTGGCTTTGCGTGATTCATGCACTCAGGAAGGATACATGCCTTAAGGTATGATAACATATCGTTCTATATTGGATAATCTTTACAGTGTTTTGATTCTGTATAATCCTTCTCTGTCGTATAAAGCACACTCGAGCCTCCAACTGTTCATCCAAACATCCACAAAACTCACTTTCTCATTTATCCTGATCAAATCTGGCCTGATCCATGTCTGAATCTCTAAAGGTGCGTGATGTGTGTACACGCGTAACCCACCGGCGGCTTGCTTCAGCCAAAGAACCCCATATTAGAGACATAATCTCAAAGGCAAATCTTTCAACCCAGGTTTAAATCCATGCATCAGCTGGGCGATTAACGAGCACAGTGCTGTTCCTGAGTGGAATTATCTGTAAACAGTGCTTCAGTGGATTGGATTTGTGATATTAAACAAATACCTTTCCCATAATCTGGCAGGCTGAAAGGCACACACTTGTTCTACTGGTGCTGGAGAGGGTTTTCAGCAGGGTTTTATATTAGAGTTGAGTAAAGGTTTTTTTTTTTTTTTTTTCTATCAAAATTGAGGTGCATATACGGTGTGTACCATAAACTTTTTGGTTGTTATAAGTTTTTTTTTTTTTCTTTTTTTTTTTTTCTGCTCTGCCTCCCAACCCTGGAAGATTTACCAGAACATAGAATGAAAGTAATCAGGGACAAATTCCACAACCCTTGTTTTGTGTAAAAAAAAAAAAAAAAACATTCCAAAATTCAGCCGAGACTCATATAAAGCTTCTGCATTGCCACTGAGCTAAAACGAGTTGCTATCTTTCAATTTTATAGTGTATTTAGTGCAACTTTAATATTGTGTATTTTTATTCTTTTAACTCTTTTCTTTCTCCTAGCCATACTACTTCCAGTTAGCCTTACATCTAAATCTGGAAAGCCACGCAGTTACAGGGAAAGCTCAATGCGACTACAGAAGCTTCATACAGTACAGTATGAGTTTCTGCTGAAATTTAGAACGTATTTTTCATGGAACAAGGGTTGTGAAAATTTGCCCCCAATTACTACACTGGACTCGCTTTCTAGGTGGCAAACTTCACGGTCATTGTGCACAGCAGAAACATTTCTAACAACCAAGAACATAGTAGTAATTTATTCATATAGATTTCAGCTATGATTTAAGATAGACCTGGGAAAAAAAAAAAGAAAAAACATGAATTATCCCTATCCAAACTAATCTAATTGGCTTTTCTTTTTTTTATACAAAAAAGCAGGGGTTGTATTTTGCTTCTTACATTTCTTTTGTTTGTTTGCTTATACGCACTCAAATGATTGTCTAGAAATGACTAAAAAGTACATGTTGCATAATAGGTCCCCTTTAATACTGAAATTCAGACAGCAGCACTGCAAAGCCTCAGCAGTTTACTATTAATGATTTATTCAATAATTACAATTGTGGGTGGAGTTTGCTTTAAAAAATCTACTTTTTTTTATCCCATGATATCCTGTATATTATATCTTGCAATATATACAGTAACAATGTAAGTCAGGGGCAACCTCATTGCCTTTGTAGACATGAACCCCCTCTGACAAGCTCCACTTCCTTGTCTACATTTCTTCTCTCTGGTATTCAACAATTCCCCTCTCACACAAAAGGGTTGATATTCTCTGGGAATGGACTTCAGTTATCCCTCTCTAACTACGGACATCAGTGCTACCCCGCTCTATATCTCTGATCATTACTTGGTATCCTTCATCATCACTCTTTATATCCTAGCTAAAGCCTAAAAAATTTTTAAAAATCAATATTTCTCTCCTACTTGCTGAAACCTCGAGTCTATCTCTCCGTCCTTTGTGGCTCCCTGCACTCTATCATACCTTCTAGACCTTGACTTCTTTCGCTCCTTTCCATTGGATTAGCCACAAACACTTTCCTCTCCTCACTTTACTCATCAACTGACCTCCTCTGCCCTCTATCTTCTAGGCCCAGGGGAAAAAAAAAAAAAAGTGCCCTGCTCCTTGTGTATCAGATGTGCTGTGCAGCAATGAAAGAGAATTAGGAACAGCAGAGAGAGAGTAGAAGAAATCGCTCAACACAGATCTTGTCAATAACTATGCTGTCCTGTCTAAATATTTATTTGAACTGAATTTCAGCCAAAGAAAGGCTGCTCAAACTTCTGCACAATATCGTCACAAGCACCACAATCTTTTCTTTACTACTAAACCTACAGGCTTCTCCTGCTCCATCCTCCCTGACTGCTGAAGACGTCGCTGCATTTTATGATGTAAAAACTTCTTCCAGATCTTGACTTCTAGCCCAGCTCCTACACTACAAACTCAGGATTTCTCTTATCTTTCCTTAGCACATTCATCACTACCATCTTTAATGGCCCCATTACATCTGGTCATGTGCCACCTGCATTAATAAAAAACAACCCTTAATGACAATCTGGCTTCAAAGTGGGACCATCTACAGAGACTGGCATTTGGCGCTACATGCTTCTAGATCAAGGAATCTGCAGTTGTCTTCACCATCCTCCTTGACCTTACAGCAATTTGTGAAATGGTCAACAAATTGTTGGTCAACATGACAAATGCTTGCTTACTACCTGCAAAATCTTATCCAGTGACCAGACGGGGACCAGCTTCATGCAGAACTCCCACTGGTGACCCACAGTACTCAGTCCTGGGCGCTCCTCTGTTCTTCTTCTATACTCGATTGCTTTGTAGGTTACCGACACCTTTCACCTTGTGGGTGACATAATCATCTCTGCTTCCCTCCCTCCCTCAGAGATGCAAGTTTCCGCCAAGATCTCAGCATGTCTGGTAGACATTGCATCAGGGATGGGAGGTCATTATCAAAACTGAACTGCTGTTCATTCCAGCTGATTCATCCCTAAGGCATGATCTCGTGATCTCCCAGGACAACTCTGATCTCACCTTGGATCACTACATACCCTGGACAATCACTTATCCTTTCCCTTTGACGCTGTTTATCGTTTATGCTAATGCCGATCCTTCCTTTACAACATCAGATGCATTTGTCCTTTTCTGTCCGCGCAGGCCACTCAGGTCGTCTGTGCACCATTCGACCTCTGCAACTGATCCAGAATGCTGGATCTCCCAAACCACGCTGGAGTCTCCCTCTCTGGAACCACCCCACTGCTACACTGGTTCTTGCAGCTGCCCACTTCACATTTTAAATGAAGCACTCCAAAAATGGACCAGCAGCCACTTACTTCAAAGTTTCTCCAAAGCCAGGGTGATAACATCAGTAGTGTTAGTCCACGATCCAGTGCGAAAAAGCAGCTAAGCTGTTCAATAACTGGCAAAATTTCACTGAAGAAGGTCAAAAATCTGGCAGTCTCGGGGGTGTAAACTACACGCAGATGATTTTCATAATCTAAATGAGTAGACTCGTTAAATCAACTTGCTTTTGATGAAGACGCTTAAAATCTTCCATGTAAAATATTGATGTAACTTTTGGATTTAACAGATTGCAATAAATCACTGAATCAGCAATCACTGCGGACTGTAGACTAAACAGTGATTATATTACTAACTAACCACCGGATTTACTCAGCAAGTCCGCTTATGGAACCCCGTTAAAACCAATCAGGTGGTAAAAGGTGGCGACAGACGGCAGTTAGAGCCAATCAGGTGGTAATGTGCAAGCGCAGATGAGGCCCATGTGACAGATGGTGGAATGACCTGGAAAACCTGCCCTGCTTTTCCCTGTGATCCATCTGCAGCTGACAGGTATTATTTCATAAACTCTCATCTAACAGGGATCACGGGAGCTCCCGGCACATTAATCCACCACTGAAACCAGCCATGTAACGCCAGTGTCGCAGCAAATCTGTCGTCCCATCACTGGCGCAGGGGAGAAAGTGCTTTTTGATGAAGTCGTTCATAAATTTTAATCTAACCTGTCGGGTGAACATGATGCATGGTCTCTTGGCTCATTCATGTTTTAAGGAGATCGCCTTATGAAAAAAAAAATCAAGAATCTTTCCGATTTTTTTATTCCACCTGAAGTAGGGCCTCTGATTTTGATACATTTATAGGAATGAATGGTTAGAAATGTAGAAACTCCTCATGCAGGTATGCATTATTATTATTATTAAGTTATTTTCCATTCAACATTACGAAGAAAAAAAAATGCACATCAGTACAGTTGCTTGGACACATTTTGTTGCATTTGGAATGAGAGATATTCACCAAGGAGTGGGACAGTATGTGCCTCCATTGTTCTGGGAAAGCTCCCTGTGCTAGATGGGTTTCCTCCAGATACTCTGCTTTCTTGCCATAGTTCAAGTCCAAAGACGTGTACTGTAGATAAGACTAGGTGGAGTTCCCAAATTGCCCATAGTGTAAGAGGGAGCGCATGCATGCTTGTGCCCTGTTATGGATTGGCACCATGTCCAGTGTGTATCCTGCCTTGTGCCCCAAGACCCCTGGGATAGAATCCAGAATTCCTGTGACCCTATACAGAAAACATGGCATAGGGAATAAGCAAGAGAGAGAGAGAGTGTGTTTTGGGAAGGCTTTCCAATAGATTTTAGAGTGTGGGTTTGGGGATTTTCACATTCAGCCACAAGGGTACTGCTGAGGTCAGGCACTCATGTCGGGCAAGGAGGCATTGCTGGAACTTGGCATTCCAATTCATCCCGAAGGTACTCAGTGGGGATGTGAAGTTCTACAGCACTTTGTGCACTGATTGTTGGATTTTTATGCTGTAACACGTTTAAGCTTGAACTCTTAGCTCTGGTGAAGGAAAATCTTAATGTTTTCCAACCGAAGGTCCTATACAGTACAGACCCTGAAGATTCTGTCCACTTTTTCTGTCCCTGCATTTTTGCAGGGCTTAAAGGTTATATTTAATAAGGTGATTATATTTAACACAGGAATAATTTGCCAACATTAGAACATAAACTAAATTAGTGTAATAAAATGCACAAACTGAAATGGATGGAAAGCGAAGAAAATAAAAGCCTATGTTTCCCAACTTACATCAATACTGTTATAACCTTTGGACCCCAACTTCGAGTCCAAATCTAAAGTCAGATCAAATGTTTAAAAGATATGGCTCTACAATGCAAATGCATTTCTACTATAACAAACATTATGTTTTGGAGTATAGTATGTCACACTTCTTTCACTTTTCTTTTTCCATTTTTTTTCTCTGGCCGAACTTGTTCTACTGGATTTTCTCTGAAAGCTGCAGTATTGACCTAGCAGGCCATGACTCCTTTTAACCTCCTCTCTGCAACCCTCTTTTCTGATTCTCTTTCTCCGCTTTCTTCTCCTACTCCTGCGATCCCTATGTCCCTCAAAAGAACCACTTAACCAGGGACATTTCCTGGAGATGCTTAATCCTCTTTCAAAGAGTTGGGAAATGCAATCATTTCCAAGATAGGCTACACTTTCAGGGACCATTGGCAAGAACCATTCGGATTCATTACACTCAGACCTCCATAAACGGCCACGATAATTCGACGGATGACTGTAAGAGGAGAAGAGCGCCCGAGTGCCTCAGTAATTAATGCCGTATGCCATCAGAGTGTTAGGTGGCTAATTTTTATTATTTTTTTTCTTTCTCTAACTTTCTGGCCATCGTTGGGGCAGAAATGAGAAACACATTACAGTTTCCATTAATTGATTTATGCTGTTTTAAAATGGAGGTCTCATAGAGAAAGAGGGATTAGCCGCACTCTTGGGCCAATTAGGCGAGCCGAGGCCTCTCATGGCCGCCTGCGCATGCATCTCAATCAATGGCAATGCCCACAGGTGAACTGCCAAGTCTGAAACGCTCGCGCCAACCCTTGCATTCTAACAGGCGAGACTAGCTAATGCTATTCAGTCATGGAAATAACCCAGCAGCCTTCAAAGCACAGAACCAATTTAAGATAAATATCATCATCTCTGCTAGGTAGTATAAGAGGGTGCAATGAAAATCCTTAAAATGCCAAGTATCTCCCAGAACTCCAAGCTTATTTGAAATAGAAACAGAGGACAAAAAGTATCTTCCGATGAATCCGATGACTTTTGTCAAACTTGCCGTTCATTGTTTGCTTTCCTGTCTTCAGGGAGTTACTCAGCATGAGCGACGAAGACTTGGGAGTGCGCACTTCAAACATTTCAAGCAGCGGCGGCCAATAATATGCAAACGTGCGCCCCGGCCTCTTTACAAAATAATGGATTCCAATGCAAATCCAATGACCTTTAATTATGGTATAATTCTGCCGACGATCATAACCTGGAGCGCCATGACTAAATTTTACAATTAGCCCGTTTAACCTGCCATATGACGGTGACCTTTCGCTGAGCACTCAACGAGACCGGCTCAACGTTAACACGGGTGACATCTGTTCTGGAACAGAGAGGGATGCTAACGTCCTCCCAACCCCCCCGTTCCACTCGTCCCGGAGGCTTTTTGGATGACTTCGGCACCAGCGACACCCTGGCAGATAAGTCTGAGAAGGAAAGCTGGCTGACATGGTGATGGAATTGAAATGCAAGTTTTGCACTTAACTGACAATCTGCCCTGGCTGTCAGGCCTGACTGCATAAAACTGTCACTCTGTGGTAGATGAAGAATGTTTATCAAAAACAGAATTAATTATTATTTACTTACTTCAATTGATATATTCAAGTCATATTTGACATTATATTTAAATATTTCAAAATTATTACAAAATTTCATTTTGCTCGCATGGACACTCCTACTCCTTACGTACGTGAACTTTAAGCAAGGTAGGTTCAGCTGTATAATTTCATATCTTGGCTCTCGTTTTCCCATTTGACCTCAAAAGCCTCATTATCGAGCTGTTTTCATTAGAGAGGTGAGAGCGTCTCTCTCTCTCTCTCTCTCTCTCTCTCTCTCTCTCTCTCTCTAGTTTTTATGTGTGAGTTGTTTCTGAACCGCCACTTTAACATCTGCACTCGGTTGCGATGCTAACGCTCGGCTAATAACAGTGTGCGTTCACCATGTCCGGAGCCAAGAGGCACAGCTGAGCAATGTCAGGCAGACTCGCGTGCCGCCTCTAAGCATTATTGATTCTGGATGTGGCACTTTTGTACGGCCCCAAGCTGTTCGCTCTAAAGAAACAGCGTTATCTGTGTAGCGCGTGACGTCCAATCGCTAGCTCTGTCATCAGCGCCACAGTGGATGGGATTCGTTGAGAGTAATCAAATACTTTGCACGGGTTGCGTAGTCTCTGCGGGAGAAACACAAACACACACACACACACACACACACACACACACACACACACACACACACACACACACACACACCATAAAACGCATGGGCTTCAACTCCCCAATTATCCTCAATCCATATATACCTTTTTAAGCATTTTCAAACAAGTGTGAATGATTTTTCATTTTTTTTCCAAGGTATCTTAATTACTCTGAAGGACTCAGTGTCTGGCTGGGGGACAATTCAAAAGAAGTGCATTTGCCTGTGTGTGTGTGTGTGTGTGTGTGTGTGTGTGTGTGTGTGTGTGTGTGTGTGTGTGTGTGTGTGTGTGTGTGTGTGTATTTGTGTGGGGTGAGCGTTTGGCAGGCTGTGTCCATGTCCAGATTGGAGCGCCTCTCGGCGGTGTGCCGGCCAGTCTTGGAGGAGTGTGTGTTGGGGGGATTGGGGCTTTAGCAGGGAAGGTAAGTGTGACTACAAGCTTTGGCTGGCCATCTGCTCTCCTGCGGTACTCGGGCCAACCTGAGCCGCCTGCAGCAAGGACCTGGCCTACGCGTGAATACACACCGCCGGCCAAACTCGCACACGCACACACACACATGCACACACACACTTACACACACAGCAACCACCGTCCAAGCATACTTGCTCATCCAATCGCCATCAGCCTGCTGCTTAGCACCAAACACTCCATATGCACTAAACTTTCTCTCTCTCTCTCTCCCCCCCCCGTCTCCTGTCTCTCATCACTTTTCAAATGAAACAAATACAATTGCAAGTAGACAGGACATGTGATCAGCTTGTCTTTTAAATATATATTTATTAGCAGTGTAACCAATGAATCAAAAGCGATGATTATTACTCCATTTTAGCCCAAACTGGGCGTGGCCTGAACTGAAAGCTCCGGAGAAACATTAAGGGAAACAAACAAACAAACAAACAAACAAACAAACAACAACAGAAAAAAAACTAAAGGTAGTGTGAGCTTTGAGGATTTGGGATTTGAATGTTTCTCAACCTCAGCTACTGTACAGTACATCACTCAGTGTTGGTCAGAGCTAAAGACCAATTACAATTGATATTTCCAAAAATATTTTGCATCATTTGAATGAATATGGTGTATATCTAAATGGTTATGGTTCAATATAAATTTCACGCAATTATTCAAAATTTGATAACACAAAGCGAAATGATAAGATGCAATTTAGTAGCCTCTGATCAATAAGTGATGAACTTCGTATACAATCTGCTTGAGTAGACTCAAGATAGATAGAAAGAAATTCTATCTACAGGCAAATCACCTTGAATTGAATTACACATCTCAAATGTCCCTTTTTGATTATTAGCATTCAGTCATCGGGTTTTAAATCGATGCATAAACCCCAGATTGTCAGATTTTTACACCCGTACTGATGAATGTTGTTTTCATTTGTCTTGTAATCTTCATGAACATGACGTTTTTTTGTTTTTGTTTTTTTTTTGTTAGTGGGATCCCAGTCCCAGTGCACCATTCTAGTCTCAACCAGATGGTCTGTGAAGGTTACAAAAAAAAATGCTAAATGAACAGCGCTGCTTCTATTACTGTATCTGTATTTGTATTTTTTTTAGAGCACATATTCCCACATCGTTCTGAATTATGCATTTATGTTTGATTGCATCTGCTGTACTGTAATTCTTTAACGTGAAATCTTCCTCTTATAGCTGTGAGCGACAAGATATACACTATATGTATGTATGTATGTATGTATGTATGTAAAAGTCGATACCTGCTACATAGTGACATCTGAGGTCATCTTCATTGCACCATTCAGACACATGAGACAAATGAATGACACCAGAAAGAAAAGGGGGGACAACAGAAAGAAGAATGAGAAAGAGAGAGCGAGAGAGAGAAACAGAAAAGGGACTAGAAGGAGGAGGGGAGGGGGGGAGACAAGTGAAAAACAACAACAACAAGAAGTAACATAATGCTCATTATTAAATTGCAGGCACGGCGATTGCCAGGAACCTATTCCTCATCATTAATTATTCATCCTTTCCTTCAGTAATGCAATACTCAGGTGAGGCGTGCGGGTGATAGAACGCATCATTTCGAGGCTTAATGGCGACGTGGTGGCCGGATCCGGGGATAGACTCGGAATATCAATCAGACACGCACGTGTACACGGAATCTGTCTTTCCTTGTGCATTTTTTTTTTTTTTTTTGGTTTGTTTGAAATTTATTTCTTTATTATATTATGTAGCTCTGGGGGAAAACTAACACGCTGACCTTTTTCGCCCGGCGTTTAAAAAATGTTTTTTCAAAACCTCCCCGAGTGAAAATTTCACAGCGCCCGAGCGAATCCATGCATTAAAATGAATAGCGATTAGAAGCGGTCCGACGGAGGGGTTCATCAGTAGCTCTCATAGGATCTGACAAGTTTTAAATGGGCACAGGAAATTCACTCACAACTAAACACAATTATATTTGCATTTCCTGGGGTCTCTCTCTCTCTCTCTCGCTCTCATCTTTTTATTTTTTTTTTGCAATGTAAATCAACATAAATGTCATTTTGTGTCATCGAATGCAAAGCAATGACTTGATTTAATAATCATCCTGATTGCACTTTTATTCTGATATACCCGATATGTCAAGTGTGTATTCTTCATATACACAAAGTCGCCTTAATCCGACTGTTTATCCTTCAGCTATAATACGATAACGTTATTAATGGAACTCAAAAGCAGTCGGTGAGGATTCTTTAGAAATCAATCTTCAATATGACTTCTTTTTTTTCCCCTTCTTTTTTGCAAACAGCGCTTTCATGTTTTATACATTTTTTTTTTCTTCGGCAGCGTTAATATTGTTAGCGGATGATATCCAAAGAAGAGCAAAGCGATTAATAATGCGTGGCAATTCACGGATGTTACAGACAAATACAAATCTTGGCAGCTTCTCCTACACATGCCTGAGGCTTCGCTTGCATCTCTCTCTCTCTCTCTCTCTTTCTCTCTCTGCCTTTCCCTTTTTCTCTTATTGTCAATCTGTCTAAAATGCATATCCTCCCCATATGCTTTCATAGTTTCAAGTTAATGACCTCTCTCACTGTGAAATGGAACAATGCTTCTGTTTTCAGCTGTGAATGGGTTCACCTGCTACTCCGGTATTACCAGAGACTGTGTGCACCATACCAACTCATTTGGTATTTACTCCGGTCAGCTAACCCACTGCCAGGGTGATTTGAATAACATTGATTATCAACTATAAAGGAATGAAATGGTTTGAACAGCATCATGGGCGCCCAAAGCTCAGCAACACCTGTGGCGACCAAATTGCTGAAAAAACTCAATGCTGTCTATGAAAGGTAGAAAGGCCTCCATCAGAACATCCAGTGTATCATAATCTGCCACATTTGAGGCGTAACAGGTGAAGAGTTTAAGGTTATTGATTTGGAATCCAAATCAGCCAGATTACAATCAGATCAAGTGTCCAAATAATGCATTGGACAAACGAGTCTGATCCATGGAGGCCCCATCCAGGCGCCCAAAGGATCCTCCACTAACATCCTGGTGCCTGACACCACAGCACATCCCCAGAAGTCTTGTGGAGCCATGCTCCAAACAGTTGTTGTTATTTGTAACACATGTTGCTGAGAAAGCGTTCAGCCCTGATGACTTTTCCATGGCAGAAAACTCACTGACACTGGAGACTCGATCCATAAACAGAAGGTTTTACCATCTCTTAAACCTGTTAAGTAACCTGATAAAAAAAAGCAATAATTAATTGGAGTGAACTTTCTATGAATAAACCCTGACCTGTTAGAATGGGCACCTTAACATAACCTACTGTTGGAGTCCCAGGAATTATTGTAAGATACTCTTATAGAAGATGAACCAAGACTGTGTGACCAATCAGATTCAAGAATTAAACAGCAAATAAATCTAAACTGAACATTATGATTATATGGGGTGTTCAAGCCAAGCTGGGACTTTTCATGAATGAATAAGTAAAACATTTACAGGAAAAAAACATCAAGCACAGTATGAGGGTGATGCGACTCATTTGAACGGTGAAAACGTTTTAAAGATGGCCGTCCTGTACGTCCGTGAATGATGATCCCGGTCCACTGCAGTCTTTCTCGTGAACATTCAGCAAGGAGAATGCCTGAAAATCAACAGATAACTTGTGGCAACTTCAGGAAGAGACGCATCTGTCTGTGGGAATTGTACACACAATCATTTACCAGCGCCACTTGCGCATTACAAGAACTCGTCTGGAAGTTACTGCCACATCCCCGTACGGTCCTGAGCTCACTACAGGCCATTTAAACACATTTGGGGCGTTAAAGGAGTTCCTGGGAGGCCAGCGTTTCAGATGTGAAGCAAGCAGTCCGATCATGGCTCCGGTGAGAAAACATGGCACTGAGAAAACTTTTTACCTTGACCATATCCAAGCACTAATAAAATTCAGGGTTAAGTGCTTTAGTGTATCAGGAGATGATATAAAGACATCATGGTATTTTCTACTTTGTTCTGTTCTTCTACACAATCAAAAGTCCCAGTTTGACTTCACACTTTGCACTTTACTCCTTTAACATTCCTAATTTGATGTATTACAATTTCTAAGATTCTCGTATGTGACATCACTGCATAGCTGTTGTTTTTCTTTTCGCATTAAAATATATTTACTAGCTATGAGACCTGCCTACACAATATTTGTCAGACTCTTTGACTTGCATAAATAAAGCTGCTATTTTTCTGGCAGATGGACTTACTACAGTTCCTGACGTCACACACACATGCACATGCACATACACACACGCACACGCACACACACACACACATACACACACACACACACACACACACACACACACACACACACACCACAGCTGCTACTGTCGAATAATGAATGAGTTTCATTTTGCCCGCTGTAATACAATAGGCTTTACATAAAGACACTGAATCTTCCTCATTGATCCTGCTGATTTGTGCACAGAAGACAACACTGAGGGACGTTTTTGATACACTCATTTGGATTGTGATCATTTTTTTTATTCACCACAATGAAAAATAAACACCTGAAATGTATTATTAAATGGAGGACAAAGCTTGGAAAATAATGGAGGAAAACGTAGCTGTGATTTTTTTTTCTTTTCTTTTTCCAGAGCAAATTTTTTTTCATAAACACAAAATGAAGTCAACGGTGACAATCGAACCAGCATAAATTTTATATATATATATATATATATTTTTTTTTTTTATCCTTTAAAAGTGCGTGATTTAGTGTCTACATAGAAAACCAGGGCTAATTTTATATTCTTTTTATTATTTAAAGGTTCCATATTTGACTATTTCTTTACACAGGTTCCGCAAAATTCACTTTTTCATCTTCTATGCCACTTATCCTGTGGAGGGTCACGAGGGCCCTGGAGCCTATCCCAGGAGACTTACGGCACGAGGCGGGGTAAACCCTGAACAGGGTGCCAATTCATTACAGGGTACACACACAAGCACACACACACACACTATGGGCAATTTGGGAATGCCAATTAGCCTAATCTGCAAGTCTTTGGACTGTCGAAGTAAACCAAAGTAGGCAGGAGAAACCCTTCAGGGAAGGAGACTCAAGGCAGGACCCAGGAGGTCCAAGGCCACAGTGCTAACCACATGCCACCATGCTGCCAGGTGACACAAAAAATGTGTCTGTTAATGCTTCAGCTGAAATACCCCTCAGAAGAAGGCACTTTTTCTTTGTCTCGCCCCACCTGAGAACAAGGTTATCTCTTTATATGAAGTCACGTTAGGGGGAAAATCTAATTAGCTCATTTAAACCCCAACCAATACAAAAATTAAGGGGGGAAAAAGGGAACATTTTTTGTTTGTACTGTTTATACACACTGGAGACCAATCTAAATGTCTGAAACTCTAAATGAATAGGTCGCCTTTAGTGAGCAAAAATGTTTTCCATCACACATACAGAAAAGAAAAAAAAATCGAACATATTAGTCATGTTGGAAGCGTCATCCATGACATAATTACATTCCTCACGTCCTGCTCACCATCATTCCATCTCACCCACCCTCACACTCTTTCCCTGCACCTTCCTCTTGTAACATCCCAGTCGTTTTCCAAAATGCCTTTAACCTCTTTTTGTCCAGCAGATGACACTTCTCTCCCTCGTCGATCCCTCCATCTTTCCCCTAAATTGATTAGGCTGCTGCTGCATAAATTAGTCAACGGTATTAGCATGGCGCAGTGCATGCCACTGGTGCCAACTGCTCTCTGCACGGCCATTAAAGGTCATGTTTTGATGACTGAATGCCACACAGACACCTTGGCTCCCGTGAGAAGGCTCCCCAGGTGCACGTGAAAGGTTAAAAATTACCTTCGTGCCGCCCAAGGAAATAATTAGAGGGGTTGCCGGAGTGCCCGATAGCCTTGTGTCTGTCAGAGGCAACGCAATGGGACTAATGGCCACGCCAGGGGAAGAGTCAAACGGGCTGTCACGTCGGCACGGACAAACGAGCCTAATAGCAGGCCCTGTCAGAGAGAAAAGGGTGGGGGATGGGGGGGGGTGGTGATGGCATTGAGCCCTAACCTTTTCCATAAATCTGTTAACACGTGTAGCGTGGTGATTTTGTGACTCATGCCTGGGTGCGTGTTAATGTGAGCAGGTTAGCGAGGAGGCAGGGATTAGTGCCGTCTCAAATCCTCTGAATCAAAACTGTGCTTTAATTGTAGTCTAAAAAGTTTCAAATTTACTATAGCATAACAGAAGTAATAGCTTCTCAGGCCTGTTATTATAGGTGCGATTAGAGTCGCTTTTATTAGCTTTGACAAATAAAAGGAACCACGCACGTTAAGGGAGGCATCCGTTTTTTTTCCCCACAGGTGTGTAAAATGTTCATAGATGGGGAAGTATTACAATATTATAATGTGCAAATCATAATTTAAAAGGCACAACAAATTAATCATAAATATTAGCTTATGAGAAAACATGAAGCTACAGTAGCTAGCACAGGTACATTTAGTCTACCAAAGAACATGCAGAGAATTTCTTCTGAATATGAACATTTACCTCAGATTTGTTTATGAATAACTATAAAAGTATATATAATATACTATTAACTAAAAAAGTATATATAATATACTATTATAGTTCAGCTAAAGCCACATTATAAGCACACTTAGCATTGACTGCTAAGGAAATACTAAGGTTGTGTCACTGGAGTAGGTTAAAACCAATGGAAAACTTCAACTTCTGAGGTAAAAAAGAAACAAACAAACAAAAAAGATTATACAGAGCATTCATATATGGAAATTTAGTGAAATTTCTGAACTGTATTTGTGAGCTGCAAAATCTGGATGCTAAGCAAGAGGCTAACAAATAGGCTAGCCTGAACAGAGCCACAGTATCATTACAAAGATACAGGACTTTTTTTTTGAAAACAAGCAACCAGGGAAACTAATAAATAAATAAATAAATAATGCTAAACTTTTCCAGCATCAACATTATTCTCAGGTTTTTTTTTTAAATAAATAACAGAAAAAAAAACATATGTTAAAGTAAAATTATGAAAATATGAATCCTTTGAAAAATGTGTCATTGTGTTAGCTTGGATCCATCAAACATTGTAAACTTCTTAAGTAATAAAGTTTTTTTTTTGTTTGTTTGTTTCTTTGTTTGTTTCTTTGTTTTGGTCAAATTAATATATTTTGTTCTGTAGTACTTTTAGATTTGTCATCATGTTGGAGTTAAGGGCTAAATATATTCAATTTCATTTGTAATGTTAATATTTTGGTTTAATGTTTGAGCTTATCCAGTAAGGTTGTATACTAGCATACCTCATTATTGCAGACAGACTTGTTTCCATGTTTACAGTGACTCACAAAAAAAAATTCCGTCTTCCCTCTAAAAAGTTTACAAATGTATAAAAAAGTTTACAAGTTTGATATAGGCAAGGTAAAAGGTGTGAAAGGTATGAGGTAATTGACTTTCTCTGTTACTGTTCTTAAGTTCATAGTTCACATATCTGTATTTTTGCTGACTAGTTTTATGAGAGGAAACTTTTTACCTTCATTCTGTTATATAATACAGCAAAAATGTGTACTTTGTCTTGTCTTGTTCTAAGTCACTTAATGTAAATGAAGAACTTTGTGTACTTGGGACTAAAGAGGTCTTTGGGTGGTTACCTTTTTTTTATTTTTTATTTTTTAAAGTTGTACTTGGACCTGTAAACTGTTTTTATTTGTTTGTTTGTTGTTTTTCCACACTATTTACCATAACTTTAGACTCATACAGTAGCATATGCTTAAATGATTTGAAAATTATTGCTTATCATGTTTGTTAGAAAATAATCATTTTACCTCACTATTTAGCACTATAAGTTGTTTCTTTAAAAAAAAAAAAAAGAAAAAAAATCAACCAAAGCAACGCTATCATAATATTTTTTATTCAAATTCCCCAAGCTATTATGCATATGGCTTATTTTCCTAATCCTGAACAAGTCATGGATAAAATGATTTGTAACGAACATAACGCTTTGAGTCTTTATCAATTCATTATGAAGCGCAGAGCGAGCTGGATTTACACTGGAGCTGCGAATGGGAAAAGACATCAGATATAATCCTGACACCGTTCCACATGGCCTAGCTAAAGGTCCTGCTCTTCTCTTCCGCGCTCTGTCTTCCCACCGAAAGAAGGAGCCGAGTGGGATGAGGAAAAGGGGGGGTGTGGGTTGTTGTGCGTGAGAGAGGGAGTCATTTCCCTGCAATACTGCATATCCTGCGCCAGACAGCTAATCTGTCAGAGGTCAAGACCCCTCTCTTCTTAAACCGAGCCAGCGTGGCAAAGCAGGTGCACCTTGGAGAAATGCACTTGCACTCAGCTCCGCGTATGTAAAAAAGACATACAAACTCACTCCCCAAGGTGCTAAGTGTGGGGGAAAAGACACTGAAACAATAGCACTAAACATAGCACTAGCGTTCCACCCCCTTGCTCCCGTGAAGATGTACTTAACTCTCTCTGCCGTTGCGCGCTGGCACCCGGCACCATGACATTTATATTCTGCCTGCAACATCCTGCCCGCTAATAGCTGGGTTATTAACATAACAAACTTAAACGTTGGATATAAATAATACCGTTTCAGGATGCACGCCGCTCAGCTGACAGTATTTAGGCAGCGGCTCAACATCTGTTTATGAACACTTTGGCTAATGATATCATTCCATATCATTAAGGGAGGCACAGAGCGCCGAGCGCACAGGTGCAGCTGCTACTGCCTGCACACCACAAAACAGAGCAAGCGAGTGAGAGAGAGGGAGAGAGAGAATGAGAGACGCCCCCTCCCTTTCCGCCTCCCCACCACCCTCCCTCCGCTCTCGTCCTCTCCTCCCTCATTCCGTGAGCTTCCAAACCCGTCATTAGGACAATTTTCCCCAGCTCGCAGAGAGGCAGGCCTGTGATTTGAATCTGTGTATCACCTGTAATTGTAGTTTTTAGCAGCCGGCTGATTCCATACATTTATCGGGCCAAACTGCGCGCGCCGGCCCACGGCCTCCAAAACGCATTTGTGTCGCCAGCTGCAGCCCGTGCTTTTTTTAGCTGATTTTGTTTTATTCTTTCTGTCTTACAAGCAGCACGTTATGTGAGACAGCATGTACCGAGTTAGGGTGGTGTGGTGGCGGGGGGGGGGTTCTGAGGTTGGAGATGTGTTACAATTGAAGCAACGCATGTCATGCCTTTGTTTTCTGTTATTGCATGCTTTGTTTAGGGTGTCATAATTATGGAAATTATTGATTATTCTTTCCAGCACAATACCAAGGTCCCTCTACCATCCAGTGACCAGGCGGCGGGGATCTCACATTGCCCTTGTTTTCCCTAGACAAATTAACACTCAGAGATTTGCATAACTCTTTTTCTCTACAACAACAGCAATAACAACAACAATGCTGCATTGAATGTACCATAAGGCTGTAATCAGGACAATGACTCAAAGTGGACTAACAGATTCCCAAAAAAAAAAAAAAAAAAAGACATAGTACAATCGTGAACATGTGTTTAGAACAGTAATAGCAATAATGACAAAAATGTTACAAATTCAGAATGCAATTTGCTTCTGTACATTACAGAAGTTAAGGAATGTACATTAATTTAACCATTATTGAACCAGTGAAGTTATTTTGAGATGCATTGAGACTTTTTTTTAATAACCATAATATGCTTCACATAGTCCAAACTTTTAAATATTATTATTATTATTATTATTATTATTATTATTATTATTATTATTATTATTATAGCATGTAAATAGCATGTAAATAATGTTTTTAATAAAGAAAATAATACACTAAATGGGTGAAGCTTTCTGCAAAGAGACATTTATTTAACTTTTTTCAAAGGTGTCTCCAGTGTTTGTATTATTTTGCTTTGTAATATTTCAAATTTGCAGAGAATTTATTTATTTAAAGCACAGCACGATGAAATTCTTGATTCTGATTAGTCTGGTAACAATAGTTCCAAGATGCTTTACACAGTCTAAACATATTATGATTATTACTATTATTATTATTATTATTATTATTATTACTACCCCCACCCCCTCCCTCATTTAAATAACTTCATGAGAGAAAAGGATGTTGAAGGAACTGTTTACAGCTCCTGTGACTAAAAATGAACATGAACTTGGCTTGGATCTTCTACAACCGTAAAGTATTTAAAAGTTGTCCTGTTCTTTATTCAACAAAAAAATCTAGATTATAAATGTTTGTGATGAATTGTGGTATAAGAACACTAAATAGCTTGTTGACATGCTTGTGGAAAGTTCATAACAGGAACATTGCTTCACATCGAGTCGCTTCACTATCACAACTACAGTATAGAAAGTCTTATCAAGTTTCTCATCAAATTTCTTAAAAATCTTAAAATGAAATTCATCACATTCATTTTTTCTGTATTTTTCTTGATACTGTGGTTTTGATTGATGTGATGTTTCAGCTAAATTACAGATTTATGCCAATTTGCGTATTTGCTAATTGTATGCTTAAAAACCTCAACTTTGTTGCTTGTTTATAAGCAAAATGCAGCTGTTTTCTGCACATAAACTTGATTAAAAATATGAGATTATTTTGCCCTAAATTTAAGGAGTTACAGGGGCTAAATTGCACCCCAATGATCAAAAACTTTTGCAAGATTTTCCACAAACATGCTTTTAACCTGCAACTTGCATATACAGTACGTCTAATATATGTGGTACATTTTAGGTACTGCACCATGAAATGTGTCACTTTTTACACAAAACCTAAATGTAATACTTCCCCCTGGCACCTTTAAATTCCCCACTTTTACTTGATGGTGCTGATTTTCTCTGCTTTCAGGCTGTTTGTTGGATTTCAGTGTCAAGCGAGCTGATGGCATTATTATCACGTTGTAGTGCCTAAAGGCAGCGCAGTACAAGGACGGGTAGCTTGGCCTCATCTCATTCCTCACCTCCGTATATATATCTCAGCCCCCTGTCCATTACACAAGTCCTGGAGTGGAAAATAAGACATCATTGGGGTGTTTACCCGTTTCACAGACAGCTGCGGGTGGAATTGTGAAGGTTGTGCGGAGGAAATTTCACTGAAGACGCAAGAAAACTCTAAGGAGATCGGAACTGAAATTGGACTTTTTTCTTTTCTTTTTTTATTTAAAGGTCTTTCAGAAAATAAACATCAATTTAACATTTAAGATGAAAAAAAAAATTACAATTTAAATGCATTTATTGATGATGCAAAGTATTACTTCAAAACACTGAGGAAATTACGGACCTTATTGTGTGCTATTCTGTGACAGCTGGCTAAACTCACTACTAGTTTTCAAATATAATTTAAATAGATTTTGTCCAATGCAAAATTTCAGCACAATTTTTTAAAGCTATTTTCCCAAAGTAACGTATTAGCTGATTACCATGTGATTATTAAAGGTCATGTTTATTTTGAAATGCTTTGAGACCTTATAAGAACTGCATTGCATAATGCTTGCTAGCTGACTCATTATAAACACTATAACTATAAACACTCATTACAAAATCTAAACCCTTTCCAACTAAAAATTTTCATTTTGTAAAATTTTTATTTGTATTTTACAGTATAAGATTTTAATTTACGTTTTGTAAAGTGAAAATGTTTTATGGAAATTGTAAAATGTTAGATGTTCTGCCCAATCATATTTCATAAAAAAAAATCTTCTGACCAATCAGAATCAAGAATCCAACAGTGCTGTGTTATATATAACCATTTACTATGCATGTAATGAGATCATTCTCTTGGATCATGCAACATTCATAATTGTAATTCAGAGTTTATAGACATGGGATCGACGTTGTTCCCCTCGCACACGTTTCCAACCGGCTGAATCCTTAACATGGCCACTCTAATTTCCGCTCGACAAATCCCGACATAGTGAATAAAGCATTTGGGAAGATCTGATACTACCCCTGCTGCCACCTGAGAAAAGAACCAAAAAAAAAAAAAAAAAAAAGGTCGAGAAGAAGAAAAAAAGAAGAACCCATTTGAGACCCCGTCGACATATCAGCCCTAACAAGTGGTTTTTATCAAACGCAGTGCCAATGCCTTTGTTATTCCTCTTTCACAAGTAAATTACACTTTTAAGATTTATTAAGACACGAAACAATTTTCAAATACTGGGTCCGAACCCTCTGTGGAAAAGCACTCATTACTTTCTAGCCCGAGGCACTCTTCAGCTCGCTAGCATTCCCATCACTCTCTCTCTCTCTCTCTCTCTCTCTCGTTCCCCCTCTCTCTCTCTTTTCCAGGGCTGCCCATGTCTAGCACGGTAATGTCATATAGCTATTTGTTGAAAATCGAACTACAGTACGAATCCACTCCCAGCAGGTGATTCCCAAACTCTGTTAAATAATTTAAGGCTATGTAGGTGCATTAGCATGTGTTAAAATATGAAGCCTTTCTACATCATTTTTAAAAAAAAATAAAATAGAAACTCCATAATCTCATCCTTTCCTATTTTGTTTTATTCATTGCTATTTTTCTAACAAAAAAAAAAAGTTTTTATGCATGCATGACTAAATGAAAGCACCACTCGTCCCCTTTTAGTCAGATAAGTGCGTCTAAGTGTCAAACGCTTCTCTGTCTCTTTGTTCTTTTTCTGCAGTGTCAGTAAGGTCATGTATATTTCTTGTGCAATTTTTTTTTCCCTCAAACCTCCAGGAGCTTTAGAAATCCAAATCTTTTTAACTTGGTCTTTCCAGACAGCGAACATGTGCTAGTGAGTGATTAATAAATAATCTTGGTTTTCCCATGACAAGAAAAAAAAAAAAACTCTAACATTGTGTCTTTAAAGGAAGTGATCCAAACCTGCCACAGCTGCTTCTGCGGATCTCATTTCAGTGCTGCGTTTAATCGTTAGAATGCTGTCTTTGATAGTGTTTTGCTGCCTGGCTTTTTTTTTTTTTTTAATCCATCCAACAGATCTTTTAGTTTGCAATGTGTCATGCATTAAACAATAATCATATATAGAGTTGTTGTTAATTCCTTGTTACAGGAAGTTTACATTGGAGAAGGAGTCTCCAGTGTTAGAACTTTCAGCATTCAGATTTTTCTGAGTTGGAGATTTCTAGTAAGGAACTGTCTATTTAAATTTGCAATAATATAATCAATGATTAGCAGACAACACGAAATAGAATAATATATTTATTTATTTATTGAAAAATATTTAAATTGTAGTTTAGTATGAAACGAATGACCCACTTTGGGACAGGTTATTGGAAAATCTTTAATTTCAGAGTGGAACCCTAACTTCGCTTTGAGTTGTCATTGATTGTTTTCCAATAACCCCATAAACCCAACATTTTTCTTTTGTTTTTGTCTTGTCTATTCTTTAAACCAGTGTACTTTGCATTAGCTTACTGTGTGCATATGTTTTGAGTCACATGGAGTTTTCTTCAAGCAGTAGGTCTAATGCAGTGTGTGCTTATTCTACCATTTTATTTACCTGATTTAAAATCCCCAAATTATACAAATAACAGGCTAAAACCAAGCATATAGAGACCACAGGTTAGGTTATGGAATGATGAGTGAA
Organism: Clarias macrocephalus; assembly: GCA_011419295.1. NCBI lineage: Eukaryota > Metazoa > Chordata > Actinopteri > Siluriformes > Clariidae > Clarias > Clarias macrocephalus. Next base: position 11,558 of record JAAGKR010007798.1, on the reverse strand, counting down.
TCTTGTTCACTACATAGAAGGACAACAGTAGATGACAAGGGATGAACAGAAGCCTGTTTGTAATCTTTTCTGCTCCTTTGAAAAGGGAGAGAGAGCAAGAGAGAGACAGAGAAAAATACATGTCAGGAATCAGATTTACAACAGCGAGGTGAAGGTCAGATCCACATGAGCGGGAAAACATCTGCAATCTGTAAGTCAAACCTATTCACGAATCCACAATACCATACGGAGCTTTATTTTTTTTTTTTTATTAATTTCAACCTGTCAGAAACTGTGTGTGTGTGTGTGTGTGTGTGTGTGTGTGTGTGTGTGTGTGTGTGTGTGTGTGTGTGTGTGTAGAAGCCTGTTCAGTGGACTGTGGTGGGTTTAAAAACCTTTAACTCGGAGGTGTCGGTCTCCCATCCACTCTCTCACCCCCGTCTCTTCTCTAATGGCCTCGAGTGTGAGACGAGCTCGGGGAGTGACAGCAGGACTACAGAGGGTGAAAAATCACGGCTGGCAGGAGGCAAGAGGAGCTTTTGTGTAAATTTATGAGATACATGTACATTTAGGTTGAATTCTCAAATATGATTGGTAAAAAAGTGGTGGATTTTTTGTTTGTTAGAACAGGTGTTCCTGTTCTAACAATCACTAATTACACTAAGCGTAATTAAGCCTGGATGCCTGGGTGAAAGTAGGTCACGGAGGTGTGGGGTCACATTCAAAACCAGTCACGAAAGCACTTTCAGCAAAGTTTCAGGTGAACAACATGTCTCTTAGTAAATTGCTCCTACATCGTTAATAGCAATTGCTTCCACGTTCTTCTGAATTGCCTCTCAGCGATGTGTTGTTCTGTTCAAGGCTAACACAAGGTACTTGGTGTTTGGGACCAGGGACTGTACACCCTACATACATTTTAGCATGGCTATGATATCTTTGACTGCATCATAGCCATGCTGATATTCAGTACAACAGCATTCTCAAGCGTGTGATATTGATTAAGTATAGTACAATGTGCTGTAGTACAATAAAATTAAGTCTAGTTTAGTTTAGATATATACTAAAATACAATGCATTATAGTATAGTACCGTGTTCTATAGTATTTAGTACAGATTTAGTAATCTATTTAGTAAAAACTTTAGGGGGGCGCAAACAAAATGAACATTAAACTTTTAATACTCGTCTGTAAATAGATATTTATCAGGTGATTAAGCATCATTACTACAAGTATAAAATAAAGTCCTGACTCACATCGCATCCAGTCAGCAGCTCCGCTTGCCATAAGAAGTGCTGGAAAAGACTCGGTAATAATGGTCCAATCACATGAGCCCAAATATTTTCAAACAATATTGATTCGCTAAGAACAAATGTGGGAGGGTTCAGGGCGCACAGTGCTGCGCCCCAAGGATGGTTTGAAAAGATCAGAGCTCAGCCTCAAGTCACATGTTTTTCAAAAATTTACGTGCTATATAGACACTCGTTTGTCCGGCGCCCGCGTATACGAACACAAATGAACGTAATGCAGTTTAGAATTTTTTTTTTTATTGCAAATAAATTATATTAAGAAATACAGCGGAATATTGTGACTAAATTACTTTATTTCATTATTAAAATAAATAATTATTATGTTAAACAATTACATGTTAAAGTAGTTTAGTATATAGTATAGTATAGTATAGTATAGTATAGTATAGTATAGTATAGTATAGTTACACTTAAGCAACTTAAGCTGTGAGTTCTCAATAAAAAAAAAGGTTGTGTTTTTTGTTTGTCAACAAGGGAACCTATTACACAAAATTCAGTTTGTAGTAATGTTTAAATATTTCCCTCATTGTGACCTCATATAAGAGCACGCCCTCCCTTGATTTGTTGCTCAGCTCTGCTGTTATCTGTAGGGGTGTAGCTCAGCAGTACCTCAGTTACATAAACACTGAAACAGTGCTTTTGGAGGAGAAATGAAACAGGTAGCTAGAGGTATCCATAATCTAAACAGTATTTCAGCTCAACTGTTAACAAACACTGTGGGAGACATGTGAGGCCTCTGTTAACTTGTAATACAGTACATGGAACCTTTATGAATAACATTAAATGGATTAAAAATTGGCACATCATTCTTTATCAATTAGACAAAAGTGATAATTTTGGTATGAGATGAATGAAAGAAGAATGAAAAAGAATCTTATCACCGTGTCATTGATTATTTTCTTAGAACTGCATGTCAAATGAATGGTCATCATGGGGGTTTGGACCAACTTCCTTATACCTATATTGTATTTGTCTTAATTCTTTGCTTGCAAGTTATGATGTGATAAATCTGTGAATAAGCTTTTACAGTGGAAACATATCACAATATACCTTAAACCTTTAAGTTATAGAAGAATATTCATCACCTTCTGACCAGTTAGAATCGATAATTTACTTGCGTTGTCAATAAAACATAAAAAGAAGATTTATTATTGTTATTATTATTATTATTATTATTATTATTATTATTATTATTATTGCCACCGTTGGTGTTGCTATAGTATAGATGATGTCTTTGAATCTGAGTTTCTGGTGTGCTAATTAGCACTACCGTCACTCTTCTGACAGGTGCAGCCCGTCTGCCGGGCTTCAACTCTCCCAAACACACACACACACACACACACAAACACACACACTCACTCACACACACACACACACACACACACACACACACACACACACACTAAACGTGTTGATTTCGTCCCCCATCTGTTATTACATAATCACTGCCAATGTCTGTGTGATGAAGATGGAGAAGAAGAAAGAGAGAGACAAAAGAAGAGAGAAGGAAAGGAAACTCGACAGAAGTGAGTATTAGGGCACGTCAGCGTGGCTGGAGGCGGTTGAGAGTAATTGAGGCCTTGGTTGAAGTCGTTAGCTGTAATTCTTGGCTCTGCTACGCTCACAGCAGAGCCGCGTGCCCTTGAAAAAGGCTCTGGAAAGTAAATTCCATGTGGAGTCTCATTCATTACAATTATAGCACTGATACAATTATGACTTTTGATCTAGAATACCATATATGTATTCACTCCTGGTAAAATTCTTAAATTCTTCTTCATTAGTCTATATGTTTACAGTACAGGCATGGGAAAGTGAACTTTGGTCGACTTGGGTGAAAAAAGCGAACTGTGAATTGACAGGAATCTGAATCATTTATAAGCTGAGGTTCTTTCTTTCAACATACTTAGAGGTCAAAGGGTCACCATTATGATCCAGGATGGAAGGAAAGTTGGCCGCTACGAGGAAATAATAATGTCGCATCATCAAGGGTGCGAAGTCTGATGCCACTGTGATACTGTGCGGAAAAAAAAAAAAAATATATATATATATATATATATATATATTTTTTTTTTTTTCCAGTGCAGACAGGAGACGAGTCCGCCTGAGGTCACGTGAATTCCTTCCGAAGAAGGTTTACGGGATTCCTAAAGAAAGTGCCAGAATACACACCGCTCAGGCCGTGCCATCGGCCATTTTTCAACGCCGCGAGGAGCTAAACGGTCGATAGCAGAGCCGAGTGGCTCGGGAACGCTCACCCTAATTGTTTGTTCAATTATTTTTCTTGGACGCTGCACCTGCACTCCACCAAGTGAGCTCTGGAGACGCGCAGCACAATTAGAGCCTGCCGAGCAGCAAGGATTGTGGGTAAGCGCAGGCCAAGCAGCCCGCAGGGCGAATCGGATAAATACCTTTTAGTGCTTTAGGTAGTGTTGCGAGGGAGAGAGATCCAAGGCTCTCGGGGAGTAATTTCTGCCTTATTTGTCTGCATGTTTGACCTCCTCTTGACAAGGTTCCAGAGCGTTTTGTCAGCAGCACTATGCTATCTTTCCCCTGATTTAATCAAAGGCTATTATGAAGGCGAGGAGAACCAGGGAGCATCTTACTTCCACTGAACTCTCTGACTCCCCCACTCCTGCTCTCTCTCTCTCTCTCTCCCACACACATCTGAGGTGGGTGAGATTTCACGGGTAAGTGCCTTAGACGGATCAAAACCAGAAGCATGAGAGCAAGTACTGTACACACTTCACCTTACCCACACACACACATGCACGCACACATACACAGGGTCACAGAGGGCCAGATATACAAGGTTTTTATGCTTCCTGGTTCTGGTATTAAGCTTACAACTTGCAAAAATAGCCTTCTTGTACCTTAAAAAAATATCTATTTTCTGTTTTTAAAGATTTATCCATCGAAATACTTTTGATTTACTCATCAAAAAAGTAAAGAGACAAAGCAATGAACATATCCTGATTAGCAACATCAACTTAGCAAAGCACATTGCCTGAAATAGCTAGCAGTTAATATAGCTTTTTTTTTTTTGCTTTATTTACCCTCTTTAGCCACAACTCTTTGACCAAAAACTAGCCATGCTAATTAACAAGCTAGTTTTTATGCTACCTTCATGTGTAATTAAAAGGAAAGAAAGAAAGAATACTGCCACAAACACACACAATAAAAAAAATTACGAAATTTAGATTAGCATGCTAATGAAGCAAGTCCTTTAACTACCTTCACCTCGCCATCTGTAATAAATTGATTAGTAGCTAAACTCATTAGCAAGCTAGTTAAAAGCTATATGTGAAATAAAAATACAGCTTTAATAACAAATACATGCTGTATATGGTTAGTCAAATTTTTGATAACAGTCATAGTTTTCATTATGTTAGTAGCATGCTAGCAATGTGTAATAAAAATAAATATGCAACGTGTCTTAAAATACATTTTCTAGCATGTTGCTAACATATACAGTATGTGTGATTAGCCATGTTTGCTAGCTGATAAAGTGAAAAACTGCACTCAGATCATATTAAAAAGCTTGTGTTCATACATATAGAGTGAAAATTAATGCTTGGAGCCATTTCATTAAATTTGGCCAGTAGCTTCAGATCAGTTCAGGTTTAGTGCTAATATGTAGCATAAACATATTAGATAAAACCCAGAACATGGCAATGTGTGAACACTTTAGTGGTGGAAAGAGAGAGCATGCCCAGCTAGTTATTTAGGTAAGAATCATCTTTCTAAGGTACCACATTGCTTTTGTGTTCTTGACAAAGCTTTTATTTGTTTCTGACTACTAGTTTTATTTTCTAGTCAGCATGTTGTGCTAGCTGGAGGACATTTCACAAATAATTCAATATTGTACCGTAGTATTTTTTATTTAATTTTTTATTTTGGTTTAATTCCCATTCTTGAGTAATAATGTCAGGTTGTAAATGCATTTTTACCTTCTTTATCTTATCCCTTTTTTTTTTCTTTTTCCAATTTGACTTTCTTTGCTTGTTCTGCTGCAAAAACTCGACCGCACCACCATCAGAGCTGTGGAAGTGGAAACTCCAGGGTCACGGTGGCTGAAGTTGTCAGTCACTGCATTGTTTCATTCCTTTTTTTTCCCCCTCCCTGTCCCTCCGCTCTGTCGTTCTGTGGCGGCTCGGATCGGTGGTCTAAAGCGGGAGGATTAAGCGAGCGGGCCCGCATTAGGCAAGAGTCTCTACGATTGGGGCTGCTGCATTGGGCACTGACTTTTAAAGCTTGAGGGATGGATATATGCCATTGCATTTCATGTGTGGTGTAGATATTAACATCTGAAGAAGGATTTTTTTTTTTTTTTATTCTCCTGGTTTCTTTCTGTCCTAAGTGCAAGTTTGATAGCAACATAATAAGTATGTATAGTGCCTTTGAAAATGAATCATGAAAAAAAAAATGAAGCCTACATGTTTAGACAGCAATTTTTATCATATCAACTTTGCTTCAAATTTGTAGCATGTCTTACTTTTTAAGGGTAGGAATAAATATGCACAGATCAGCTATGACCATAATCTTATCACTTAGGTTTGTGGTTCCCCTTGAGCTCTGGGGCAGATCTGGCTCCTCAGGTTGTGGCTCCACATGGCCTCTTTGGGTGTGCCGTGGTGCCTGGCACCAGGATGTTGGCACCAGATCCTTTGGCTGCTGTGGGATGCAGGGTGGGACCTCCATGGATCAGACTTGTTTGTCCAGCTCGTTCCATAGGTCAGTGGCAGTCTGTGGAGTTCGTGGAATCTGTGGGTGTTCTAGTGGCTTTCTATAATGGCCAGCATTGCCTTTTTTTCCGACGATTTGCACTACATTGGCTTTTCTGTAGGATCAGACCGGACAAACTGGCCTTTGGTTCCTTCGGGCATGAGTGAACCTTACGTACCCATGATCCTCTCACCAGCTTACTCTTGTATAGTTGCTGATCAGTGCTTACGTTCAGTTTAACTGGCAGTGGGTATTCTGTTATGGTGTATATAAAATTTCAACAGAAAAAAAAAAAGTTTTTTTTTTTTTATATTTGTCCAGTAGTGGCTAAGGTAATATCTTAATATTGGCAACATGGTACATGTACACAACTACATTGTGTTATAGATCCCAGAAAAAGCTTGAGTGCTGATTTGTATGTTATGTTATTTAGTTTATTAATCTTCAAAATACACATATCTAGTTTTTCATAAACAATATTAACTACTAGAAACACATTAAACCACACTAACCTGAAAAAAAAATTCTAGACATAGAACCAAAAATATCATTATTAACTTAATGGCCAGAGAAATGTGTGGATAGGATTAAGGGCCTTTCTCAAGGGCCCAACAGTGGCATATTAGTGATGCTGGGGCTTGAATCCCCAAGATTCAAGAAGTAACCAAGAACCTTAACCAGTGAGTCACCACTGGCCCACAATGTACTGATTTTTTTATTTTTTTTGTTGGTATTTTCTTGTTTAAATAATAGAATAAATGATTTCCCAAGTAACTCCAAAGCAAAATCCTTTTCTGATTGCCACACTTTTGGTTTACTACACATGTAAGTGTAGGGATGTTTAATTAGACAAAGTCTCATTTGCATAAATAAATTATTCTTTTTAAAAAAAGTTTCTATTAAAAGTATTGCTAGCATCATTCTAAATAAGTAAGTAAATAAATAATTAAATACATGAATACATAAATTCATTAATAAATATCACCAATAGGGTCATGCAGTGTGTGAACGAATAATACAGTACATATGCTTTTTCTTTTGTTGTAACATACAGGTAACATGTAATGTGCACAACCGTATAGTTGCCACGGTACCACTTGTAGTTTAAATTATGCTTGGCGAGGCTGATATGCTGTACGCTAAGGTTCTGTACTAAAATGATTTTTATTTTCCCTCTCTGACCTTCTTGTTATCAATGTTAACACCTGTGAATACTTTTCTGCCCCATTAAAGAGCCATTCGAATGCACTCAGAGACATTACTGTGCATAATGCCATACATAACGTGCTCTGCATTGCCATAGTTTAGGAACACTCGCACCTCATAAGATACACAGGACACAGAGATGGGGAAAGGAAGACAGGTGGCCAATTGCTGACTGAAAGAAATGTAGTTTGTAGCACCTGCTGCTGAAACCGTATCCAGGTATTTAGAGAAATCGCATTTCTGGCCCACATGCACCACATTAGCCGCATTACTCCCTTGGTTCACACGGTGCTCAGATTTCAGGCGTACAGTAAATTGTTCATACCATGAGAATGCCATGATGGCTTTTTTTTTTTTTTTCAAGTGCGGTGTCTAACACAAGCCAGCTGACAAAAAGCTTAATTTTTAAATTATTGTAGTTTTTTTTTATTATCAGACTTTTTGACAGATATACTGTATGGGTTTCTTGGTTAACTTTTAAATAGTTGAGCACTTAAAAAACTTCTGTAGTTTGGTATTATATTATAGCAATTCTATTACAATAAATTAAGTTTGTATAGTTATCTATTCAATCTATTGAATTTGTTTAACAAATACGTTTTACCAATTTCTGCTATTTCTTACAATTACTAAAAAAAATATTTTTGTTCGAGTTCCATATTTTGCTCGAGTGAAAATGTTACCCTTAATTTAAATATGTTGATACGAATAATTTTATTCAGTGAGGACAGCTGGCTAGTTAAAAATCACATCATTCTGAAAAAAAAAAAAAAGTGTAAAAAATTGTAAATTTACGCATAAGAAGACTGCTACAAGGGGCGTTCAAGTCAAACTGGGACTTTTGATTGTGCAGATTAACAGAACACAACTATAAGAGTTTATTTCTCTATATAAACTCCTGCTACACTAAAGCACTTCTCCCAGAGTTTCATTAGTGCTTTGATACCAAAAAGGTAGAAAGTTTTCTCAGTTTGCCTTTAATGGGCCAAATATGTGAAAATGAAAATGTGGAGTGAGGTCAGGACCGTACGGAAATGTGGCAATAACTACCAACCGAGTTCTTCGTAATGTGCAAGTGGTATTTCGTAATAACTGTGTGTACAGTTCTCACAGATAGATGCATCTCTTCTGCAAGTTGACAACAAGTTATCCATCAATTTTCAAGGATCAGGTGCTGAATGTTCACAGAAACGACTGCAGTGGGCTTCGGCCCACCTCGGCCAGGATTGGACGAGGATTTATAGCCTTCTATAAAACATCTGCACCGTTCAACTGAAGTCTTCTGTAAATGTCAGTCAGTTTTACCCTTGCATCATGAGAAATGTCATCACAAGTCCCGGGTTGACTTGAAAGCTCCTCATAATGTTTTACTATTGTATACAGTGCATGACTCAAAATTATTTCGTCCTGTGGGAAAGTATTTTTTCAGCTTCTAATGATAGCAATTTCAACACTGTTCCCTTTTATGGAATTTTGTGCGCGTCACTAAATGCAAATCAGCTGCACCATGGGCACGCTTGGTAATTTATGACTACCTGCTTTTCATCATCATACTGTATGCAAAGTTTTGCATCATATGCACAAACTTTTAGTTATCTTTCACTTAAGCTCCCTTCTGGATTGCACTTTATTTAATGTGCATGGTGCAGCAGATTCGAAACACGTATCTCACTCTACAGTATAATGTAGTTTTAGCATTGTGGAGTGTTGCGTTAAAATAATGCTTGCTATGTTTTAGCATAGCTACATGTACATACAAATGGAAAGATTTTCACAAAACTTGACAAGCAGTTTTTTTTTTTTTTTTCCGCCAAAAATTTTTTGACTTGTCTGCTGGGCAACTACTAATGAAAACAAATAAAATGGATTCGAAATACTCCGCGTTGTTCATCCCCATAAGAATATACATCATCTGCCATAAAGCCAACTTGCCTTAAAACATATATAAAAGTACTAAAGTTCGTCAACACTCACAACTCCTCTAAACAAACTCGAAACTTCAGAACTGTAAATGCCGTACCAAAAAAAGGAGTTGAGAAAAAAATTGGCACAAATGACTCGTGATGTTTTCTGTAGAGAATTCGCTTGACAGTAAGAGACTTCTAACCCGCTCCCTCCATGCGACTCTGCTAAAGGCTGTGTTTTTCAGGGTCAGTGAACTTGTGTAAAAGGTCCCAGGCTGTTTATTAGTGGTGCTCGGTGTCAAAGAGAGAGAACGACTGGAAGGGTGAATCCCTTCTTCTCTCCGTTCTCTGGTGCATCGCTCTTCTGACTGAGCGTCTTGTATTTCTTTTCCGTTCTCGACCGAGGAGCCACAAGCGGCCGGTGCGCTCTTAGTGTTTCTCTCTCTCTCTCTGTCTCTCTCTTTCGTTCTGTGAGGGTGTGAGTTTGTGTATGAGCCCAGGGGAAGTAGCATCCAATTGTGTTTGTCAAGGCTTCCATTCTTCATGTCATGGAGGACCTAATTCTCTCTCTCTCTCTCAATGCTCGGACTGTTTTCTGCTAAACTAAGAATGTCAGTTGGAAAACACGCAGAAAAACTCCCCTGCAAACACTTCTCCCCACTCGCTCAGCCGAATCCTCCTGGGCCTGCGGTTCCTCGCAGCTCCGTCTTTATCCGCCGCTGAAGCACTGACAGGCTGCCCAAGCAGAGCGGCGGCCATGACAGGCTTACGGCCGACGAGAAACCTCTGGTGTGGCGAGGACCTGGCTTTGGAGAGAACAAGCAAGCACAATCACTAACCATCAAAGACCGAATCATCTCGTTATTACTAACGACCATGTACATAGAGACCAAAACCAGCGAGAGGTGTCAGATCATGGCTCTTCGCCCCTCTCAGTTGCTTTATGCTGTTCAAGCTGCAAAGCTAATGAGAGATGGCTACTTCTGACAAAATGCTATGAAGGGTATGACATAAGGTCCCACGGTGACCGCAAACGCATGAGTTATGCGCGTGTACGAGACGGAGAAAGAGCGAAACTGGGCCAAAGATCTCTCATTAGGAGTTAGTGTTAGTTTAAACACTTCTTTCGACACAAAACAGGCACAGCTCACAATGTCAGCGAAACGCAGCGGCATGAACTAATATATTATTTGAAACTATTTATCTTTCATCAATTTGATCGTCATGTAAAGTAACATTTGTTTGACTTTCCGCACTGTGGTATGGTCCAAAATTATATCAGACACCAAAAAAAAATAATAATAATAACTTAAAAATTGTAATCAAAATAAACTATCGCTAGTAATTGTATAAATTCAGAACCATGGAGTTTAAAAATCCTCGTAAAAACGTTTTCAGGTATCATCTTTGCTTTTTTTTTTTTACTTTTTTCCTTATTTTTCTCAATTTTTTATTAATTCTTGTTTATAATTAACAAATTTTTATTATTATTATTATTATTATTATTATTATTATTATTAGCTGGTCTTTCTATGCTTTTAGAAATCTTTTTATAATAGACGTTACTAAATATGTTTAATGCCATAAAAAAAAAAAAAAAAACAACCATTAATTAAACTGATCAGACCTGCATCAGACTAGGGGATCATGCCTTCGGTGTATTGTACTGGATCATCTAAATTACTTTTTTTAATACAACTTAATAATAAAATAATTCTTCTCAGTGCTTTACCACCCTTGACCTGCACCCTATGTAACAAAGTATGTTCAATATTTCGTTCTCTCTTCTTCCTGTTCTTCTTTTTCTGCAAGCTTTGCATTTCCTGAGTGATCTCGATGTAATGTACATTAACACATCGTTCCACTGCAAAATCCCCGAGATAACACGCTTCAAAGGCAACACCATCTGTGTATGCCTAGCTCCGAGGTGAGCTCGGTGAGCTCAGACAATAAAAGCCGAGGCCTGGAGGGGTCACGGCCCCTACGCCCAGTGACAGCGCTATCCGGGCGAGGATGCATCGCTCATGGAACGTGAACCTGAAACAATAGAGCTGGCTGTTCAGAGCCAGGAAACGGGTGCCACGGAGAGCGAGGTTTGTTTAGCTCTCGCCTCTCAGCTCTGTTTGCTTACATTCCGGCGTCCAGCGCAGATGCTGAGTGGCGTTTGGCCGTGTGAGAAATCTAAGATGTCCTCGCGCAGAGAGAAGAGGATCGCGCCGGCTATCTCGCAGGCCAAGTCTCAGACAGCTTGTTTAAGCTGGAGGAAAGACCTTCCCGTTTGGATATACTGCATGGTGCTCTGTGTATTTACAAAGCATAAAATTGATTACAGAGGTTTCTGTTTATGAGAAGAGGCACTGAAGGTGGTTTATGTGTGAGATGAGGTCTAGATTATGGTATTTTAAGTGTATCAATTGTTTTACAGTGCCATCGGGTTGATT
>JAAGKR010007797.1:14526-34602 GCA_011419295.1 Clarias macrocephalus | reverse complement strand
TAATTACTAGGATCAGTTGACATTGTTGAGTTGAAAATCCCTGCACCAGAATCATGGCTGTTCAATACTGTATGTTTCAATATTAGAATTTAAAGATCGAATTTACTGTTTGGCCTCAAATTTCTTTAATAGTTTGTAAAAAAGCAGGAACATGTTGACATGCCAAAAAGCAAAGGTCTGGTACACAATTATTATTATTATTTTTATTATTATTATTATTATTATTATTATTATTTTCCTGCAGTTCACACACAGACCAGGACGATGTGCACTGTAAGAGACACCACGCAGCAGGCATAGCTGTAACTACTGTGCTTTAGGGAACATCAGAGGCTAAATATTTTGTCAGCGTGTTGGCTAAGGCTGCTGGTTCAAAAGCCGACATAAATCAGCGGTGGAAAAAGCAACACAGTAGACCTGTAGTGTATAAACAATCGTGCATGTTTTCTCTCCAAATTGCAGCCAGTTGTAGGCCATTTCCACATCATTAGTGAGTACTACAAGTGTAGGAGAGAGCGAGGGATATAAACATAGAGGAATTTAAATAAATTGCATTGGACATTCTATTTGAATATTTTTCTAAATGTTTAATTGTTTTTTTTTTTCTTGAGCTGTCAGAATTATGTGTCTTGATATATTCCAGTGTGCAGTATAAAAATCCTGTTAGTTATGAATAATCCTACAATATATATATTTTAATTTTTTTCTCTTACCATTTAAAGACAAATTCTTTATTGCTCACACACACTGAAAGCGTGTGCCCTTTATTCAAGAACACAGATATAATTATCAGGACTTTATTCAAAATGAGAAAATCCATAGTACGATTGTTAATCAGCTCTTTATTACTGTATCTAATTTAGCTCTTTGTAATCTCACAAATATATTTTCGGTAGTATTAGCCGTACAGTATATTGTATCTCCCACTCATGCTGCTGCTGCTGTTGTGCGATACACTTGTTTCTTCTTCAGACCAGCGATTCATGATTGTGATATTACTTTTGTTTGTTTTTAAAGAACAATAATCTTCTAAACCCTCAGGAATGTGTTGTTGCCTTTTGTTAAATTCTGCTGTTGCCATGGCGACAAAATGACACTGTCTCCAAGCTCTCATATCATCAGTTCCCTGGCTCCAATCCAGCAGCGTTTTAGCACAGGAACAGAACAGTTTTTAGTGGATAATAATCAGGTTTTTTTTTTTTTTGTGATTGGAAAAAAAGTGTGAAATTGTTAAGCTGTGTTTCTGAAAGAAGGGTCAAAATCTACACTAATCAGACGTAACGCTAACAACATCCCCAGGTGAACTGATTAACAATGATTATCAGTTATACACCAGTAAACTGGTGATAGGATCCTGGGCTCCCAAGACTCATTTATACCTGTTGGACAAACAAGATACCCTGCAATACTCCCCATCACACCCCCAGAGGTCCTACGAAGCCACACCCTGAGATGCCAAATCTGCACATGGGAACCCAAACCCTAGGTGGTTTTTATATTATGGCTGATCCGTCCATATGAATATAGAATCTGACGATTTTATACCGTGTGTGATTACAGCAGGAAAGAACTTGTTTATCCTTTGTAGTTTAGTGATTAACAGCAAAGTGTTTACCTTAGTCTCTTATTATGGATTATAATAGAGGTCTTAAAGGCAGGTTAAAAAAAAAAGCAGTAATGTCTGTAAAACAATTCCTGCTATCCATTATCACCCAGATGAGGATGGGTTCCCTGTTCAGTCTGGTTCCTCTTAAGGTTTCTTCCTACTGCCATCAGAGTATTTTTTTTGTCCTTGCCATCGCCGCCCTCGTCATGCTCATCGGGGACAAAAAATTTCTTTGGATTTTGTGAAGCTGTTTAGAGAACATGACCATTGTTAAAAGCACTATAGAAATAAAATTGAATTGAATTGAATTGTTCAGGAAAGCTGTCCTCAGGTTCAGAAATCTTGTTTGCATTTGAAAACGATTCCTTGACCCTCTGCGAGAGCCTGGATGGAAATCATTCCATTAGACACCTAGCTAATCATATAAAAATACTAATATGATGGAATTCATCTTTAAAATACACGGCTATACAGTATTTAAGGTCCAACACAGACATGAGGGCAGATCTGGAATTCAATTCAATTTCAATTCAAATTCATCTTGTTGTTGTTATTATGAGAAACGATTTTCTCACAATAATAATAACAATTTTCAGGAAAGTGTTGGTCCACTTGGACCTGAGGTTTATATCAGTATACAAGGTAAGAATACTGTACACCCTGGGCACAGCACAGACCCACACACACACACACACACACACACACACACACACACACACACACACACACACACACACACACACTCATTCCTGGGGTAATTTAGCATAACCAATCCATCTACGGTCATGTTTTTTGGGAGTAGGAGGAAATCGTTGAAGGGTGACTATGTGAAACTCAGCAGAGACGATAACTAGCTGCATCACTGAGCAACAAATGTAATTCTGAATACTTAAAGGTGCATTAGGTAAGATTAGCCATGTTGTTAGCCAAGATCAGCTCTGGTGGGTAAGTAGGTGTGTTGGACATTTAAACGATTGTTTCTGAACCCTTTTCCATTGCTGCCCATGTTAACCAACAACTCCACCCCTAGCGTGGCCAGTAGAGTCAGTGCGAGGTTCATCCGAAACACAAACAAACACTCCGGACTGGAAGTCAAGTTTGACAAATCGGTTTTCCCCTTAAACATGGGATACTATCATCCTAGGCTCATGAAACAATTTTATATATATGTGTGTGTACAGTATATATTATATAATATAATACTGTATACTAATGGCCTTTAAGCCTTCTCACTGGTTCCGTGGCATTCATATGCCTTAAAAAAAAAAACATTACAGCATGATACTCAGCTACAAAGTCAAGATTTTCCTTTAAAAAAAAAATTTCTCCAGTTAAAGAGCTTTACAGCTTTCATGTTTTAGTGTATCTACTTTATTTGAGTTTAATAGTTTTCTCACTGAAGGGAATTCTAATCCACAGTAATCATTCCATTTTTTAAATCATATTTCTTATTAATGTTAAAATGACTCAGGAGTGTTAAAACTATGGACTGCAGATTAGATCTTTGCTGCAGCATCTATTGTTTTGTGATAATTAGAAGTTCTGGGGGTCTGGGCTAGGTATTTTCTCCCCCCTGAGGAGTGCTGAGAAGTACATTACACCTCTAATAAAAAGGTTTGCAAACCTCTCCATTAAATCAAGCGTTATACCACCATTACACTCAGCCGAATTTGCTGGAGAGTCTACACCGATGCAAATTCGTTATGACCTCTGGAGAGCTCGGTAGAGGTCTGTAACGGCTCCTCATTTGTTTACACCATGAATTCAATTCAGTTTTATTTGTGTAGTGCTTTTAACAATTGTCATTGTCACAAAGCAGCAAATTTATGGAAATGTGTATGAAATGGGAAAAATGTATATGAATCAAAATGATCAGATTGTCCCTGATGAGCAAGCCGAGAGCGACGGTGGCGAGGAAAAACTCCCTGGGAGGAACCAGACTCAACAGAGAACCCATCCTCATTCAGGTGATAACAGATAGCAGGTTAATATGGAGTCCAGTTCGTTATTGGAGGCTCAGGCAGAATGTAGGAAGTTGGATGAGAACCGTGTAGGAACCGTCCTCACATGGGGCCTCAATGCGACGAGATCTCCAACCAGAAGTGGGGCACAAGGACGAGTCAGACAGGTCCAGGGGGCAGAGGGGGTTTGGATCACTGGCAGCTCAGGAGCAGCATGTGTAGCTCGACAGAGAGGGACAGAGATAGAGGGAGAGAGATAACAGTTTGGGATGGTCACAGTCACATGATGTATAAGGTCAATGTATACTTGTGTACTTGTGCAGAGCGCATTAACGGTCTCTACAAAGTGGTACAGACCGCAAGGATTTCAGAGCTGTTTTCAAATCGGGAAGCGTCAGTAGCAAATTCGGCTGAGTGGAATGGGGTGTTACTCACAGTGAACCTAAAGCAAGAGAGACGAGATCTTTAACTGCAGCGTTAATTATTCTGTAATCATTAGTGCAATTAATTATGAAGGGTAGCTGTGGATGTGGATTTATAAAAGGTCAACACAAGCACTGTAAGCAAATGCAAACACGCGTGCACACACACACACACACACACACACACACACACACACACACACACACACACACACACACACACACAGACACGCACACACACACACATACAAACATAAAAGATCTGACTTGCAGCCTGATGCCAGGGCTATCTATGGCTGGAGTATTAATTATTGAACAGCGCGCTATTTGTGTGTGTTCATGATGTGCTGTTCACACACAGTGAAATTTGGAGCTGTATTGGTTCAGAATGCATTGTGGGACGTTTACGTTGACCTTCCTTTCCAGACTTTCCAGTGTCCTTTGCACCTCAATTCAATTCAATTAAATTTTATTTGTATAGATCTTTTAACAGTGATGACTGTCACGAAGCAGCTTTACAGAATCAAAAAAAAAAATTGATTATGGTCTGTCTATGTAGAGTCCATGTTTTGAGTAGGTCTCGTGGCTGTTGTATCGCTGTTCTGTTTGTGTTTAAGCAGTATTAGCATTTACTTTCCAGCCCAGTCCTAGTTTGGATTCTGTTTTATATAGTTTTTTTTTTATAATAATGTTGAAACTTTTTAAAGAATTTTGTTAAAGTACAATCTGTAATTGCGTCCTGCTTCAACTTTTTTAAATCGGCTTAAGACTCTACAACGATTAAAAATACAATTATTTTTAAACGAGATAGAAAGTAGTGCTCGTATCAAACCCGTCTTTTATTCCGCAAATCCATAATCCACAAATGCTCTGCAAAACTTTGCAAAATCATACCTTTGCTCATCACACGCTCACACACATTTACATCCCTTTAATCATTTCATCATTCTACCCATCTCTTTCATTCTGTTTCTTCTATAGAGAAAGAAAGCACTGACACTACTTCATTACTAATAGTCTGGGTTTAGCAGACCTATAGCTGAATACATTGCAAGTGTGTGTGTGTGACAGAAATTGCTTTTAATGCTTTTAACACCTAAACGCCTTCATCACTATTTAACGCAGAGCCCGTGTTCCTGCTTTTGAGCTGTCTCAGCCTATGACAGGTAAAAAAAAGGAAAACCCACACACTTTTTTTCTCCACATGGCACATTATTACCTGGCACTCATTACCATTTCGATGGCGTGTTTGTTGATTTACCCATAACATTTGGGAATTGTCGAGTGATCAGCTTCTCTGTTTTTTTTTTTTTTTCTCTCAGATTGTGTAATGGACACTAATAGCCTCACGGGTGTGTGTGTGTTGTGATTGAACAACAAAAGTGGCAGCCTTGCCTGTGATGTGCGTTAAAAGGCAGCTTCATTAATGGCGGCGTGTGTTTGAATGTGCGCTGAGTGCTCTCTGAGCGGTACACACAGATGGGACTGCAGCATGAGTCAAACCGAACCGACTGATCATTGGACGAGAGTTCAGATTCAAACGAGTTCTCGGCAGATTTCGGTTAATACGTTCCTTCTTATTCAGTGAGATGCGTTTGTGCATGCTCGTAGACTTAGTGGTCTTACAGCGATCGCTCTTCTTTGGATAATGAAGGGGTCTTATCTTTCTGAAGGGGCTCTTTCGTACCTTTTCTGTGACTGCTACCAAATTGTGGAACGCTGTTCCACGGGATACACACTTGATTGCTGACCTGACTGTTTTTAAGACTAGACTAAAGGCTTACTTACATTTAAGGCAGACATCCTTATCCAGAGCCACTTACATTTTTATTTCAGTGCACATCTGAGCATTTGAGGGTTAAGGGCCTTGCTCAAGGGCCCACCAGTGGCAACTTGGTGGTCCTGGGGTTTGAACCTGATCAGCCGTCCAATTCCTTAACCACTGAGTTACCACCGATTACTTGCTTTCTTTGGCCTATGATCCTCAGTAGAGCATCGTCTATTAAACAGTTACCAATGTATAATTATATAATAATTGTATAATCAAATCATATTATTTGTCTATACTGTATGATTGTAATATTGTACTTAGATTTGTGTTTGTTTGCGTTGTGTAAAAGCACTTTGGTTGACTTCTTGTTGCTATATGAAAAAATATTTTTTTGCACATTGTCGGCTCTTTTGCACAGTTTTTAGTTTTTTTAGTTTTTGTTTTTTTCTTCCTGAGAGACCATTAAAGCTTCCTTGTTGAGCCTTGCAGCACAGTATTCTCCTAAAGAAAACTAGGTCTGTTCAGCATCCAAAGACCAGCCAGAAAACCATTTTTTAGAGTACTGCCTATTTCCTATAAATGGTAAAGTGTGTTACAGGTATTCTGCACACTCTAGGGCACATCATATGCGCTGCGCTTTTTGCAGAGCATTTTGGGATTTGCTAAATGCACTTGATGTCCTCCATATGCTTTCAGACACGGCAACAAAAAAGACAGAAATCCCAGAATGGAGCGCTATAAACTGACTGGGCAAACTTTCAGGCATGCCACTGATTGCTAAGGGACTGCGTATTTTTCCCACAATGCAATGTGAGCACACTTTGGTTTTAAATTCGATACTTCAAGGTTCTAAGTCTGCATCGTATAATAAACTGCATTCCTGTACTCATACGGTTTCTTATGCATGCCTTTAATTAGCATGGTTGCTAGGAATGGGCTAATGAGTGGGCTAGCGACAGCACTTATTAAGTAGCTACTGACTGAGCTAGCTAGATTTGTACAGTAGATGTCTTTGGGTAACGTGTTTATTTAAACTATGTTCTCTTGACTGCTAAAAGCAGTAGTTGAAGGAGGGTTCGTGGCTGTAGAACTTTAGCACAGCGTTATAATCCTGGAAAATGTTCAAAAACATCAATATTTTGATTTGCACTCATCAGTTAATGGAGCACCTGTGGACCTCAAATGGGTAAATTCCAATTACCATTAAAATAGTTTTGTACTGGGCCGTGCGGGCATTTTTTCTGTGATGGCTTCTGACTCAGTAGTTTAATTTAGACTGAAATTGCCACAAACAGTTTTGTACCTGAGCCTCCATTAGTGAAAGTGGACTTTATATCAGCTCCAACACCATTCCTGTTATATTGAACTTCTTTCCACCTTATTGCACATAGATACAGCAGGGACTGATTTGTGGTATCACTACAATGAGGATGGGTTCCCCGTTAAATCTGGTTCCTTTCAAGGTTTCTTCACATTGTCATGTCAAGGAGATTTTCCTCATTTACATCATTACATCAAGTTATATATGTTGTAACGGGTTTAACGCACCAGTGGCACCACAGGCACACGGACACGAGCCGAGGCCTTATGGAAAAAGGGTCATTTTATTTAGGATAATGGGCAAAGGAAAAGGTTTAGGGAGAGAGGACGGAAAAAAGGTGGAGGATAGTGGTGAAGGTGTGCTCGTGTGGGTCTGAAGGCAGAGCACGAGGCTGGCGATCGATGGCGGGGGCAGAGTGAGCCCACGTGGGCAGCGGCTTCTGCATGCTCTCTTGAATAGTTCCTCTTTTCTGACTGGCCAACTGGCTCCTCCCTGCTCCCCTTGGATGCGGCCACATGGATTTGAGTCCCTCGTGACGTCCGGCGGCTGGGTGGCTGGGAACGGGGGCCTTAACGTGGAGCACAGCTGCCTTTTTCTCTTCAGCGGCAAGGTCATGAAAGCCGGCTCTGTGCGAAAGTGAAAGTTCCGCGGAAGCACATGCAGTCTTTTCAGTGATGAATAAAATAAAATGCAGAGATCAAATGGCTGCACTTAGCTCTATGGCTTTAAAGTCCATGGGGCACAATACATCTCGACTTTGAGCTAAACTCCCTGCCTTGTTTTTATAATGCGGAGAAAGCCAGAGATCCATTTAAGATAATTATTAGCCGGCCGTGCCCATTTTCAGCGGCCCTGCAGCGGCCCTGTACACCTGCAGAAGGAGAGGCCGCCTTCCTAGTGAGCCTACAGAGTGAACGAGGAGCGACAAGCGATCACTGGCCCACGCTCACTCACTCATCGTCTATACCGCTTTATCCTGTATTCAGGGTCGTGGGGGGCCTGGAGCCTACCCCAGGAGACTTAGGGCACAAGGCGGGGTACACCCTGGACAGGGTGCCAATCCATCGCAGGGCACACACACTCACATGCTGATTCACACACTATGGGTAATTTGGGAACGCCAATTAACCTAACCTACATGTCTTTGGCCTGTGGGAGGAAACCCGAGTACCTGGAAGAAACCCACCAAGCACGGGAGAACATGCAAACTCCATGCACTCAGAAATGGGAATTGAGTCTGGCCGGGAATCGAACACGAACCCTGGAGGTGCAAGGCGACAGTGCTAACCCCTACACAGGTTTGCCCTGGCGCACACTCTAACGATACATATAATTTCTATGAATGAAGTTTCATTAAATTGTCGCTTAGCACACTATACAAATCAAATTGAATTTGAATTCAATTAAATTAAATCTTTGCTATGAGCAGTTAAGGAAAAATGTTAATTACCAACACTTGATGTTCAAGACTTAATGTGCTGCCTTGATGTCTAAATATTATTATTATTATTATAATGTTGAATTAGCATTATAATACTGTATGAAAAACATTTTCTTTCTTGTCCTCTGCAGACTGCTGTTGTACGTTTTATTTCCCGTTTTCAATTCCCATAATTCCATTAAAACGTCCATGTTCTGGGATGCATCAAGCAGTCAGTGGGTGTCCTTTAATGGAACATCTTAGGATTGCGTAATACTTTGTACATCAGCTCATGCTGTTCAAAATTAACATAATTCCATTCGAGCCATCAGCTCCGACGGGTCTTGTATAAATACATACAGTACATATGCAGATGTTTCCAGTGTGGTTTCCATTAGTACAAATCAATATATAATGATGTATCATCTAGTGTATTATCTAATTAGGGGAAAAAAAAAAAGAAATGAGTGGATTTAGGCACAGATGGAAAGCAAGTGGCAAACTAGTCCCAGCATGTATTGTTAAATAGGAGGCAAATGGTTGCAGCATTGACTTGAATTCGAAACACAGTGCCCATAATTTCTCACTTGGGAGGAAACGGACAGCACTGTGACAACAAGAGCTTTTGTGATTATGCTGCCAAATTGGCGTTTGAAGCTATTCATCAACAGCTTCACAGTCCTGCCGCATTAACAGGAAAGAAAATGTGGAATCCTGAGGTTTAAAAAAAGCCGAATAGCAGCTGTGAAATAATCTCTTGATTAGATATTCTCTGCTCTCAGGTGACTACTACTGTACTGTACATCAGCAGTTCCTCTACTTGATCCTTGATGGGTTACAAAACACTTTACAAAAATACTAGACTTCCCAAGAAAAGTAGATCTTGTCTTTGGTTCTGATACAGATGGTGAAAATGTTTCTATTAAACCTGAGTTTTAGCATTTAATACCTACCCTTTTTTGCTCTAATGAAAATTTGCACATGAGCTATCATGGAATCTGCAAAGTTTTGCGAAACCTTATGACGCATTTTACATCAGAGTGCTGTGTGAATGCGTACTTCAGTAGAGGAGATTATGCATGCTGAAAAGCTGACCTTTTCTACAAAGCTGTTAATATGACTGTGTTTCACAATTCTGCTTGCATTATTACAAACATTTAAAAAAGGGACTTATAAAATAGTTCCAAATCTTGAATATTAAATATTTAAGATATTGAACATATATTTATTTGTTTTAAATATCGCAAAGATCTGACACCTTCTGGAAATCCCTGATTTGAAATGTAGGCTCAGACTTCTGGAAAAGAAGCACTAGTACTTATTTAAAGCATATTTAAAACTTAACGTCCCAGGATAAGGTGTGTGGCTACTGAGAGGAAGGTTAGGGTTTAGGCCCCAGCACAGCCAAGGTGTTTACTCCAGTGGGAAATGTCTAAAAGACATGTCACTGTGCTGTACGGTACTGTACATGTGAAAAATAATCTTAATCTAAGCAAATCTTTTTTAGTGGTCGTCTGGGAAACATGGAAGCCGTACTGTAACTGTTATAACCAACTCAGGACTCTTTCTGAAAAGTTAATTTCCTAAAAATGCATAGTATAATTTTGGTCTGTGATATTGAGATACTGAAGCTTTAATATTATCTGCAAAGGGGATAAGATGCGACTTGTATTGTCAGTTGACCAAGTACAGCAGTTTGACTTTAATTCTATTCCTCACCAAAAAGTGAACGACAAAACTTTCTACCACGCTCTTATCCCACTCTACTTCATCCCTCTGTCTTTTGCTATGACGAACCCTAGATGGATATCCAAAAGACAGGCGATGATGATATCTGAACTACTATTAGGCACTTAAGCCAAACTCTCAATTGCACAGATCTGTTCTTGCACCGTAGGATTACCTGGACTCCCTATTCACATCAATTAACATCTGTTAACAACTGTTATACTGCACCGCCTGCCACCTAACACACAGTATGAACCCAGATCAATTCCTGCTTTCTGTTTCACCCAGATGAGGATGGGTTCGCTGTCGAGTCCGGTTCCTCTCAAGGTTTCTTCCCATCTCAGGGAGTTTTTCCTTGCCACTGTCGCCCTCGGCTTGATCATCAGGATCTGACCATTTTGATTAATACACATTCACATTCCATACAAACGTAAATAATTATTTTGATTGTGTAAAGCTGCTTTGCGACAATGACCATTGTTAAAAGTGCTATACAAATAACATTGAATTGAATTGAATTGAATTGAATATTATCTCATAAATAAGTAAATAAATAAATAAATAAATAAATAAATAAATAAATAAGTATTAAGTAAATGAAAAGAAATTTAATCAGTATATCTATCAGCAATATATAAACCATGAGGCAGAATAGCTATATAAAAATACTTGCAGGTCTGTGCAAATATGCTAGACAAACATGCAGACCTACAGTACAGTATAGACACAGCATAGCATAACAAAGCTAATTACAGGAAAGTACAGCACACAGGTGAAGCAGAAAATATGTAACCCAGAGGAAGAGCTCTTGATTTGATGTTAAGGGATACCAGCTACGTACATGAACCAAGATACAGACAAAGTCACACAGATAAAGATGTTGATTGAGAATCAGTTGAGAGTAAGTTGTTGATGTGCTTAAAATGAAAAGATGAATCACCGTGGACCACCATGGGAATGGTAGTACTTTTAATTTGGTCTCACTGGAAAACCACCAGCCTCAGGGCCTCATATTTTGATGTTTTCTTCTTTTCATTTTCTTTTTCCTCTCCCAGTTTGGTCTTAGCCGGTTTTCTCTCTCTAGTTGAATCACAACATGACTTCAGGTTCCAATCCTGGAGGGTGAAACCCAGCAGCAGAAATGTCCAAAAGCTTGGATTTAGTGATATTTGCAGTTTTTTTTTTTTCAGTCACTATTGACGCAATTAACATACGGCTGTTGAGCCAATTCGCTCTTCCCTCAGGCTGTTGTGAAGTATTCTTGGAGCTCGGACAATCATCTCTCCATCTCTCCAGAGTACCACTGCTTGTGTCTTAGCTTTAGATTTCGCCTCAGGGAGAAGTCACTTTAGATAAAACTTTGGCTTTAACACCAGCTTCCTTAAAAAAATTTACATAATTTTGAGCTGTTGTTTATTCTCTAATTGACCGGGAATAAAGTAATGCTGCCCTTTTTTAACGTTAGTTAGGAGTTAGTTAGTTAGTTAGCTAGGTCTGGGTTATACTTCCTGAATGTATGATCTCACAGGTTTCTACAGTCATAACTGCATATTATGCGAATATGTCCATCGGATGCAGAAATTAACCTGTCATAAAATAAAATTCTTGTACTGTATTTCAGACAAAAATGAATGGAGAAGAGGAAATGTAAATGGATTCTGGTTCATATTTACTGTGCTGTTGGGTATTAAAATGGGTGCAGGTCACAATTTTGCAAAATGTTCTCTAAGACAAAAAGAAAGAAAGAAATATTAAAGAAATGCACCGCTTTGCAATTTTTATGCTACCTTTCTGGCTACCTAGAATTAATGCAATCTCTCCTTTTTTTTTTACTAGTCAAGCTTGTGAAGCTGATTAAGGGTTCTTGGCTTTGAATAATTGGTTCTACTTGGAACTGTTTTTGAGAGCGAACTTGTATTGAAGCGTACAGCGGCACACATGATGCCATGCGATGGCTTTGTATCCCATCAAGCAGTGAGAACCAGTGTTGGCGGGTTTGTCAATAAAACCTTTAAAGAGGTCTAAAGCCCTTGACAGAAGTGTAGAAGAAGGTCTCAAGGTCCAGCCACCAGCCAGACACAACTCATTATCTCATTGTACCTGTTCGCTGCTTTGTGAAAAACGAACATGCAGACATGTGTGTAATCCAGCATTAATTTTTTCTCAGACTTGCAGCCAGACAGGCTTTGGTGTCAAATTTGCCATCATCTGATGGGACAACTCAGAAACCTACGATACACTCGGGTTCGCTTTTACATGACTAGCAGTATAGCTCGAATCCAGTCAAAGGCTCAAGAGTCCCGTTGTGTCTGTTAGGTTGTGAGTTTAAATCCCAGAACTGTCACTCTTTTTTTTTGTTGTTTTTTTTGTTAGGCTCCACTTCCTACTGTTACACTGAAGCCAGGGTGCAGATGCTCAGCTTGCTGTTGAGAAAAAAAAAAGAAAGAAAGAAAAAAAAAAAAGAAAACACCTCACTAATAAGAAACGAAGGTCGCGTTTTCAATTTAACCTCACAGTGCCGGGATGTGTCAGAAGCCTGTGTATGTGTAGGTGCTTGTGTGCTTTTCATGCTGTTTTTTTTCTTCATCTGAGCCATGTGTGAAAAGCCATTTCTCTCCTCTCTGTCACCTCAATAGACCCGTGCCCTTCTGTCTTTGTCTCTCTGTAAAGCTCAATTTGAAAGAAGGACAGAAACGCGTGCCATGACCTCCAGTGATTGGTAAAGCCTCATACGCCTTCGCGTCTGCGGGCAAATTCACTGTCTTTGGGAGCAGTCCGAACTCTTACATTCTCTCTCTCTCTCTCTCTCTCTCTCTCTCGCTCTTTTACGTCCTCATGGTTTTATGTACCACTGTCTTAAAGTAGCTTTAATGAGATTTTGATAACTTTTGCTTGGTCTCAGGTCTCCGTGTGCTGACCCTATTAGATCTATGATGTATTTTAATTTCCATCATCTTTTTACTGTAACATGATACACCCTGAATCAGTAGTGACCACCGCTTTGTGACCTTCCTGCTAACAGCAATGAATCATATCATATGGATTTCTAAAAAAGAGGATGTATTTGATTTCACCATAGATCTATATAAACAAATGCTTTGTCAATTTGGGAAAAAAACTGTTAGCCAATGTGCAAAATTTTGACTGCTATCATTTAGCGTTGGTGGACAATACTGAAGAAAATATCATTTGTTGCTATACAGTACTTGAGTACATTTATCTTAAGTATATTTTTGTATTGTATTTTTTTTGTATAAGTAGTTCCATTCATTTCACTTTAAAATATTTGTACTTTCTATGCCACTACATTATTACAAGCATGTTGGTTGCATTAAAAAAAAAAAATCTCTTAAGATTTTATTCAGTCAACACCCAGTGTGGTGTCCAGTTCATGTGTGAAAATGATTCCTCAGGCCTAGAATATACGTGAGTCATCAGGGTTAAAACAAACAAACAAACAAACAAACAAACAAACAAACAAACAAACAAACAAAACTCCATAGATGTGATAACCTGGTCATTCAGTGCATTCAGGTCATCAGCTGACTTCATTTTACTGCTACATAACATTTCTAACTGAAGTGAGCCCAGATCATAACACACAACCTCCAGAGGCTTGTACAGTGGACACTATGCATGATGGGTACATCGCTTCATGCGCTTCTATTTTCATCCTGACACATCGACACAACTCGTCACAAACCTATGGAGGAGACACATCTGTCTGTCTTATTTGAAAGCGTGTTTATGTGTTAGCACAGATTTAACTGAAATTTACAGAGGCAGGCAGAGAATGTATTTGAAAATGAACAACTCTTCCTTTCAACGTTCCATAATTTGATAGAAAAAATCAATCTCTGGAAAAGGCCAAGGGGGTTGAAGTGGCAAGTTAGAGTCAGGTGCTCAATATAGGTTGTTGGACTGAGCTTGTAATACAAGTGTTGTTCAAGTGAAACCGGGACTTTTGATCAGGAAAACGGAAGACAGTTATGAGAATAAAAACTAGCTTTATTTCTCTGTATAATCCCCTGCTACACTAATGCACGTATCCCAGTGTTTCTCTAGTGCTTGGACACCATCAAGTTGGGAAGTTCCTGTAATGTGCAAGTGGTGTTAGTGAACAATTGCGTGTACAGTTCCCACAGACAGATGCGTTTATTCTGCAAGTTGGCGACAAGTTATCTGTTCATTTTCAAGCATCACTTAAAGGATGTTCGTGGAAGCGATTGCCGAACTTTGTTTTTTCATTGTTAAAGACCTTATAAAATGTACATTTTATTTGTCATTTGACACACCTCTCTTTCTCTCTCCCCCTCTCACTTTTGTTATTTGTTCTAAATATTTCTTTACCTTTATTTCGTCTCATTCTTTTTCTCCCCTTTTTTCTTGCTTTCTCATTGTTTCTTCCTTGCTTTCCTCTTCCTTCAGCTCACTTGCTCTTACATCCTTCTCTCTCTTTTATCTTCCTGTATTCCTGACGCTCAAGGTTAGAAATCTGTGTTTGGGCACAGTTTCTTTAGTCCCCCCCCCCCCCCTCCCCTCCCCCCCTTTCATTCTTGCTGTGTAGACATCCAATTACTCTGTTAGAACTTTGGTGTTTGGCCAGAATTCAGATTTAATCCCCACTGTCCTGTATGTGTGTGCGTGTACATGTGTGTGTGTGTGTGTGTGTGTGTGTGTGTGTGTGTGTGTGTGTGTGTGTGTGTGTGTGTGTGTGTGGAATAGCTGAATAACTGAGTAGTTGTGGTGTGAAGTATTGGAATTTCTGTAGAACTGTATGTACACTGCTCAGTGTGGTTCTGCTGTGATGTGAACACACGGCATGGTAATAAAGATTACAGACAGGGAAAGTCAAAAGGCTGCTTGGTTGCTTGCCAGAGTAAACTTAGGAACTTGTTAGACATCAACGTTTCCTGTTAGCAGAAAGCGTTAGGTCATTCCCGTCAATGCAGATAAGGTTGTTGCTGTACTGTACGTCTCAGAATGTGTTCTTTTTTTTTTTTTTTTTTAAGGTTTGTGACCTAAAACCAAAGTCTGCAAAAAATATTGCTTGAATTTTTGTAACGTTTGTAACATTTTTACCCTCTCTAAAAAAAAATACTACAAGAATAGTAGTATTAAAACAAATCCAAAAGAAACTCATCTCATATTTAAAATGTTATTTTTTGGCATTTAATATCTCCAAAAATATCATTTCAGGTAGGGGAATGCTCCTACGGGGTCCTCAAAATGGAAAAAGTGCAACATTTACAAATCAAGTAACATTCGGCACTTATCGATTATAATGAAATTCATATGCAGATGCTGGAAGTCACAGTTTGTGCTTAAACTACGTTTCATTGATCTTAAAACTCTGAAGTCTGAAAAACCAACAGAATTCAAGACATTGATCAAATTAAGAGGATTAACAAAACAGCAGTAACTGGATATGACCTGAGTGTTCTCACTAATGGCATCATGGTACTGTACATCGTCTGAAATGTAATGTTGAAAATGTTGAAGGTGTGGCCATGTTATGTTCCAAAATGCAAACCCTTCTCATGTTGTCTTCATGTTTAAACTTTACCCTGATCCTCCTGACCCATCCTGTGTATCCGCTTCATTTCAGCCTATTCTTCTGCACATGTTTAAGTTATACACTATTTGCGCATATCTCCGAATTTAGCATATATTCCAGTTAAGTTTCTTGAAAAGACTTTTCCTGGGAATTAAACAAAAGAAAGAGTTATAAAATGAGCTGCAATATAACTGAAAGTAAAAGCAAGTTTTAAGTTGTTATAGTTCTCAGGAACACGCTGCAGGGTTTGTACAGTAGCATGTTGTTAGGCTTGTCCCAGGCATGGATTTTGAAACAATCTTGTAGTAAATCATATTCAGTCTTGTCTGAATATGATTTACTATGATTGGGTTCAAGTTCACGGCTCTTTTGCCACTTTGTACTGTAGCTGTGCCGTGTGCCGTACCTGCCTTGACCAGACGACATCAGACTAGACGTTATTATGATCATGACCGCTTTAGACGGCACACACCAGCAGTATTACTACCAAATATTTGTGATTCTTATAAATATTAATATAGTATCTTCTTGTGAATAGCTGTGATTTTTAATCATGTTATGAATATGAATATGAAGGCAACATGGAAGCTTGTATGTAAGCATGGCAGCACTTCAACATTTTTTTTAACAGTACTGAAATGAAAAGACGAACAACATTACCTTGTTGTCGTCTGTGAGTTTATTTCTCCTGAAAGAAACTAACATACGCACTACACTGTATATATATTCCTGCTAAATTGGATGTGGTCTAGAATAGTATTTTATCTTCTCTTCTAGTCTGTTCTTCTGCACAACACAAGATAACAATGTTTGCTTATTTATTTGATTGAAGATGGGTTGTTTAGATAAAGAAAACATAAATTAGTAGGATGCGTTATGATGCATCCTGTCTCTGATGCCTGTGAGCCTACACTGCATGTCTGTGGGAGGAAACCGGAGTACCACAATTAAACTGAGAACATGCAAAATTCACACATGTGGGACTTGAACTATCACCCCTGAAGGTGTGAGGCCACTATGCCGCCATACCTTCTTCATAATATACTGTATCAAGGCCATTCAATGTGTACTTATAAAAAACTGCATGTTCTCTTTACACGCGTAATCCGAATGGCTCCGATGTCTCCCAGAATGTCTTTGGCCTCAGCAAAATGACTGTGTGTCTGGTCAGGAACATGAGCTTCAATGTGCAACTTTTCAGAACAGTCTGCATGTACAGTACTGATTCGTGCAGAAAGCACACAGACGACGTGTGAGAGTGTACTCAGTGCGTTAGAGAGGACACAGGCAGAGAGAGACAGAGATAACAGGGAAACCCAGAAAGAACAGGACACACTGATCCTGACACTGCAGGGACGAGGAACCAGCACAAGCTTGGAATATATTTCTGCTTTGGGAAAGAGCTGAAGGGATCTACTCCATCCATTATTCGTTTAGTCTCCACGCCTGCTCCTACAACCAACAGGGGTCTTCCCCACATTCTCGAATTCGATCCGAAATGATCCGAGCATGAGATCGTAGAAATCCCCCCCCCCCCCCCCCACACACACATACACAAAAAAAAAAATCCTTAAGTTTCTTCTTTTTAATGCATAATAGAATTTAAAATAAGTGTGACTTTGTGTTTAGTGTTGACATGGACAGCTTTGAACTGACACTACTGGAACCCCCATAAAAGGGTAAAGAAAATCCATTAAAATGGCTAAATACAACCCTTTATACTAAACTATTAAATAGTCTGCTTTATTAAATACTAAATCCACGGATAAATCTATGGATGATCAGCAAATTCTACTGAACTACTAGATAGCACGAGACTAGTATATTAACTAGTCGTATACATAGTAATACTCAAAGGTGGGCAAAGTACACAAATCCTGTTTTTGCTTGAGTTAAAGTAGAAAATACACAGCGCACATATTACTCAAGTAAAAGCACAAGCTCTCCATTTACTAGTGTATCTGAGTAAAAGTACAGGAGTACTCACCTTCAGATTTACATAAGCATTAAAAGTACTGGGCCATAGTTTAGTTTATACTAAACTCTCTCTCTCTCTCTCTCTCTCTCTCTCTCTCTCTCTCTCTGCTTCCCAATTGTGAATGTACTGTTTTTTTATTGCCGTCTCCAACCAGCTCCGCTTCTTATTTCAAACAGCCTTTACGTTATTAGGTGTGTCTCGAAGGAAAGGCAAGTCACGCAATTATGCAAAACAGTCAAAAGATGGCGAAATCCCCACCTAAAATACTACATACCATTGTTTAGTTTATGTGCCGCTATGCAGAAATGCATGTTTGATACTGCTGATGATGGTCACATGCATAAAAAAACTACATTTTGCCAAAAAACAAAACAATCGAGGGAACATTGCTTTGTGGCTGAGGTGCACCAAAAACAGCATTAAGTAATAGAAGTGTCCTCTATTAGCATACTAGCATTCATGTTAAAGCACATGCGATAATGCTGTTGTTGCTGTAGTTGACGTACTGGTATGCAGTGTTGGTCCTGTAACCATATTTTATATGATCAGCTTTAAGGAAGCAGCTTGATGATAAGATGATAAGATGATTGACAGAAGTGCTGCTTTTCAAGAGAAGACGTGAAGAGTTTAAAGAGTTTTTCAAACTCTCCAGATGTTGGAAAGTAGGATAGTGTTCCAGCCCGTAGTGTATAGAAGGATGGATTTTTATTATTATTATTATTATTATTATTTTATTTTTTTTAGATGAAGTGATATTCTGTAAATAGAGTTTGCACTAATGCCACTATAACTAATCTGTTATAGAGATGGTTGGTGTATGTACGGAGGTTTTAACTATAGTGTTCATCTGTTTTTTAAAGAGATTTGGAGGTTAGAGAGGATGAAGACATTGAAGACAATCCAGCCTGCACTCAGACGTCCCTAAACTATTGATTAGCTCACAGCATTATCAATATTATCACAATTAGTACGGCTCATGGTGCCGATTCGATTTGTATTGCTGTTCTGTCAGTATCATGATTTTATACATATCTTGATTCAATAGGAACCTTTTTTTAGATTTAGTTTAAATTCTAAACAAACGTAGCAAATGTGTCTCTGCCAATGTGCGAATAAATTCACGCACACCACCTGTAGGATTATAAAGGAACTGCAACCTCAAATGCAACCATATATATATATATATAAATAAAATAAAATATTTTTTTAAATTGACTTTGGAGTCAGTGTGGTGGTACATAAGTTTCCACACAAAAGAATCACAATCTAAGTCGTTGTTTTACCCCCCCAGTCTCTACACACCAGTAAATACAATGAATATCAAATGATCAATATGCAATATACAAAACCACTGAGCCTGCACAGATTCAAGCAGCAAGCTCAAGGTTCATGTCCATTCCAGGAATCAAAGGAGTCACATCCAGGCAGAGCTTACGAACGGATAAATAATGGACCAGTCAAGGGTCTAAATTAGGGAAATACCTAGAAATATAGAAGGCGAGGTGTCAAGGTGAATTATGTCAAGGTGAGGACTTAATGAAACAAAAGCATGCTATGACTTCACAAGGAAAAATGGATACAACAGGGTTTAAGTAAATATACTAATCAGGACTAAACACTTAAAAGGTGAACACTATGAGGCAACAAGCCATTGAGAGGACCAGACCTGGAGTTAGGATTGTAACGGATCCCGACGCACGAGCACATGGTGTCTGCCTCCATGGGAACTGGGACACAAATATACCTGGTAATTCTGTAAAGAAGGAAACGGTCCGCTCTGACTGACTGTAAGGCTCATGGTTACGCCATTATGTGTAGTTTTGCAGGGGGAAAAAAACTGCCTCCTTTTAATTCCAAGTACAGCAAACAAGGTCGTCTGAAGACAAGTGGGATTTTATCTCTCCAGGCTGAGGATCATCCAGGAGTGAATTTCTAATAAACATCTTTATATCATTCAACTCTGCACTACGCCTTCAGGCCAGACGAAAGCTTTGCTTCGAACATTTTGTTTATTTGAGAATTTTTACAAATATATTTCTTGCCTTGAAATAATTACTGATATTCTGAAGGACGACTTGATGACTCTGGCTTTAATTAGTATAGCCTGTATTAGTGATGTGATCAGTTCTTTACAGGCTATGCTAATCTATGCCAGAATCAGCAAAGCACTGGAGCCAGAAATGTCCATGAATATGCCAAATTAATTGTTGTTTTCTTTTTTTGTCAGTATTCTGGTAAAATTGTTTGTTAGCGTGTTTGCAGGCCAAAACAATTAAAATAAAAATACATTTTATTTTTACTCACTTGTATGA
>JAAGKR010007797.1:0-13775 GCA_011419295.1 Clarias macrocephalus | reverse complement strand
CAGGCAGAGCTTACGAACGGATAAATAATGGACCAGTCAAGGGTCTAAATTAGGGAAATACCTAGAAATATAGAAGGCGAGGTGTCAAGGTGAATTATGTCAAGGTGAGGACTTAATGAAACAAAAGCATGCTATGACTTCACAAGGAAAAATGGATACAACAGGGTTTAAGTAAATATACTAATCAGGACTAAACACTTAAAAGGTGAACACTATGAGGCAACAAGCCATTGAGAGGACCAGACCTGGAGTTAGGATTGTAACGGATCCCGACGCACGAGCACATGGTGTCTGCCTCCATGGGAACTGGGACACAAATATACCTGGTAATTCTGTAAAGAAGGAAACGGTCCGCTCTGACTGACTGTAAGGCTCATGGTTACGCCATTATGTGTAGTTTTGCAGGGGGAAAAAAACTGCCTCCTTTTAATTCCAAGTACAGCAAACAAGGTCGTCTGAAGACAAGTGGGATTTTATCTCTCCAGGCTGAGGATCATCCAGGAGTGAATTTCTAATAAACATCTTTATATCATTCAACTCTGCACTACGCCTTCAGGCCAGACGAAAGCTTTGCTTCGAACATTTTGTTTATTTGAGAATTTTTACAAATATATTTCTTGCCTTGAAATAATTACTGATATTCTGAAGGACGACTTGATGACTCTGGCTTTAATTAGTATAGCCTGTATTAGTGATGTGATCAGTTCTTTACAGGCTATGCTAATCTATGCCAGAATCAGCAAAGCACTGGAGCCAGAAATGTCCATGAATATGCCAAATTAATTGTTGTTTTCTTTTTTTGTCAGTATTCTGGTAAAATTGTTTGTTAGCGTGTTTGCAGGCCAAAACAATTAAAATAAAAATACATTTTATTTTTACTCACTTGTATGAAGTTCAATGCTAGTATGTAAATTACCAACTAGGTTTGTTTTAGTGATGCTTTCAAAGCCCTTTAAATGCCAAATCTTAAAGAGATCTAACGAGATGAGAATAATTACTAAATGGTAAAATAAAAAAATAACACCTTTTAAAAGTGGAGTGTGTTAAATCTTTCAATAATGCATCAATACTACAGTATTGTAAGGGTGCCATCACTTTTGCTTGTTAGGTGAATAGCTAATTTTATGCAGCCTAGTTTATTGGTATCAAACGATTAAATATCACAAAAATGTAATTAAAGGTATGCTTATGATTTAAATGATTTATATGATTTGAAGTTTATCGAGTTTGTCTCATCAGATACATACATATTTAGGAGCCCTTGTAGGATAGCAATGTTTTTTATTTCATTTTTTTTTTTTTAGATAACATAATGTTCCTGACTACAGCATTCCTTGTGTAAATGCTCCTGTAAACAGCTGATGAATAAATGTGTTCAGATCCAGCTGAATAAATGAGGTCCATTGTCTTTATTTTGTACTTTGCCTGTCCAGGTTTATGAACAGCTGTGTACTGTATGTTTACTGCAACCTGATGAGTCTGTAATGTATCTGTATTAACGTAAACTGATGAGTGCAGTATTGCTTAATGGTTGGCTAATTTGTTTGCCTGGGTGATGCATGCTTTTATACAAACATCACAAATAGAATATACAAGGAGTGTTCAAGTCAAATCGGGACTTTTGATTGTGCAGAATAACGGAACACTTTGACGAGAGTAGAAACTACCTTTATTTCTCTGTATAATCCCCTCCTAAGCTAATGCACTTCTCCCAGTGTTTTACTAATGCTTGGATACCATCAAGGTAGAAAATGGTCTCAGTACGCTGGAGTTATGATCAGACTGCCTGTTTCATGTCTGAAACGCTGGCCTCCCAGGAACTCCTTTAATGACCCAAACATGTTGAAATGGCTTGGAGCGAGATCAGAACTGTACAAGGGGATGTGGCAACAACTCCCAGCCGATGTCCTGTAATGTGCAAGTGGCGTTGGTGAATGTACAGGTCTCATAGACAGATGGCTCTCTTCCACAATTTGGTGACAATTTAACAAATCCGTAGATTTGCAAGGATCAGTCATTTCAATTGCTGAACATCAATCGTCATTCGTGGACGTACAGCCTTTTATGCGCCATTCAAATGTTTTACTTCAGCTCAGAGTCTGATCTCCGTAATGTGTTAGAAGATTTTATGCCTTCATTCACAAGAACTTTCATCACAAGTCCCAGTTTGACTTGAATTCCCTTTATCTCACCTCTTATTCTGTAAGTGCTGATTAAAAATATTATGACATCACATATGATAAAGCATTTCTATTGTAGTAGCCTTGGCTTTCAAGTATGACTCCGCCCCTGTATGAAGTACACACTACTCGCTGTAAATGCTCATCATTATAATAAAGCTATTCCGGTGGGTTCTCGTGGACCAAAACCTCACTAAGATCCTTTATACGTAACTTATCAGTACCTTGAATAATACATACGATTATACCACAATGACCCATAATGCATCTGTGTAATTATTTTTTAAAGCACGTTTTGTTTGGTGGAACAGTAACAGTCTGAATTAAATTATAGATTTCCAGACCGAGGGACATTTTTCTTTGTGT
Organism: Clarias macrocephalus; assembly: GCA_011419295.1. Classification (NCBI taxonomy): domain Eukaryota; kingdom Metazoa; phylum Chordata; class Actinopteri; order Siluriformes; family Clariidae; genus Clarias; species Clarias macrocephalus. Next base: position 11,229 of record JAAGKR010007797.1, on the reverse strand, counting down.
TCTATTAGAGGCTTAAAGCTTGGACGACATGATAAGTCACTTTTGGAGTTTAGCATGGCATGTTGTTCATCTTGTTCATGTACAGTAATCACTTAAGTGCTTTTATTGCATGTCCTGGTGTGCACGCTGAACTTTTAATCCCGTATGTTTGTGTTTGATGGAGTAACGGCATGTAAATTATGAGTTAAGTGTTTATAGGTTACAAGTACAAGGACATTAACGTGTCAAAAGCTACTACAGTATTTGACATCAATTTTATACAGCTACAGCCAGTTAGGATTCATAAATGTGATGTCATCAAAGATGGAAGATTGTTCTCGATATAAAATGATAGACTAAGTTTAAACAAAGTGAAAGAGCCACAAACGAAAGGCTTGTCCCTGTCGATTTGGCTTCACAGGGGGAAAAAAGCCAGCGAACAGTGGTGTTAGGAGGAATTTCTTTATTCTGGTATTTTAGTCTCAAAGGGATAAACTGTGTTCTGATCTTTCCCTGTCACGAAACGTTCACCACGTTGCTAATGTTTAAGGACTTTTAAGGACAAATCATATCTCTGCTCGCTGTATTTCAGGAGCTTGTGATGGAATTACCAAAGAAGGTGCGATCCTCGAACCTTCTCCAGCACTCTCATTTTTGTTGATTTGTGCCACAGCCAGTGGTTCAATGCAGTTCATTAATTCAGATTTAGAAAAGTGTGTGTGTGTGTGTGTGTGTGTGTGTGTGTGTAGTGGTAGTCCCAACCTAATAGCATAGAAATCTAAATAGCAATATGAACTTGTGCAATCGTAAAAAGGTGCAATTTATCACAGGTAAGGTATGCATAGTCAGAACTTCATGTGCAGTTGTTCCTGGAGTATGTTGAACATGACCTTTGGACTCATGAGAGACTCATGCTAAACCTGTCCAATCAAAAGCCTCATTCATCAGGCCACTGCTTATTATAACCTAATGCCGCGGCAATTCATACTGTATATCGCCAACCTAACTCTAAAGTCGATTTTTAAAACTCTGTACCACTTTGTCCTGTATTCAGGGTCGCAGGGGGCAGAGTCAAGGTACACCGACAGGGTACCGATCCAGGGAATGCTAGTTCTTTGGACTGTGGGTGGAAACCCGGAGTACCCAGGAGAAACCCACAAAGCATGGGGAGAACATACAAACGCCATGCACACAGACCCGAGATGGGAATCGAACCCTGACCCTAGAGGTGCAAGGAGACAGTGCTAACCACTAAGCCACCGTGCCAATTTTTTAAAAATATGTTTGCATTTGAGGTGCAATTCATACAGTATGAAGCATCTGCTGGCATCATGCCAAATAAGAAAACATTGCCAAGGCAATTAAACCACATATTGCTTAATGGTGGACATTAAGTTGTGAAAAAGGCAAGTCAGAATCTAATATGAGACATACTGTATGACATGAAATAGTGTATAAGACCAGATATCACACAAGACCAGAAAAAACAAGCGCCTTCGTGCAGTTACTTCTAGTTCCATTATTTGCTTTTAATCCTTATAAATAAGTCTGAATACTAATTGGTGCATCTGTTGTGTTTATATCTGTAAATACAGAAGCTGTGAACTATATGAACATCTGTTTTTCTTTATATTTTAATTTATAAATAATTTATTTTTATTTCCCAAGCAGTTAAAAAAAATACATTAGTATAAACTTTGAGGCATTAATACAGCTAATGGCATGTACAGTGTAAATTACAACATTCTGTGGCAATGCAAAACTGTTTTAAGGAAATACATTCTGATGAAAAACATAAATCCATAAATGTCTGTCGATGTAATGTACACACACAGTTAGTCTAGTTATAACATCATACCTTTAATATCTCAACTTCCTTTTTCTGATCTATAAAAACGAGGTAGAGTTGCGAGTTAAGTGATGAAATTAAAACCAGTCGTGAAGGGCCGTCCTAACTGAAAACATTTTAATAATTGATCACTGGCTGGAGCGTATTTATTAGCGCCTCAGGAAGTTGGCAGTGTATCATGGGCAGAAGTCCGATTGTGTTAATTTGTGATTTCCCTGCTCTAATGCATCAGATTCTCAGAAGTTTTATAATTAGGAGATGAATTAAATGAAGTGTGATAAAAATACAGGCTGGACAAAGACCCACTGGGACACAGAGAGAGTTAGATGGGGAAATAAATAAATAAATAAATAAAAGGGTCTGTGCACAAATCCATGAGAACACTCACTGATAATCATTGGATACGTCCTGCAAGACACACTGTATGGGTTTAGTTCCGGCATCCAGTGTGTGTGTATATGTGTGTGTGTGTGTGTGTGTATATGTGTGTGTGTGTGTGTGTGTGTGTGTGTGTGTGTGTGTGTGTGTGTGTGTGTGTGTGTGTGTGTGTGTGTGTATACTGAAGGTGTATTAATCCCGGTGTGTACACTGTTGTCCTTGTTCTCTGGAGCTCATTAGATTTGTGCAAACTGCATTTGCTGAGTTGTTATGAAACCAGTGAAGTGGAAGCACGTCTACAGTCAGCATAAATTCCTTTACACTGTTCTTGGCAGGCAAAACAATATTCTAATTAAAAAACCAACACATATAAATGCTTCAGGGGAAAAAAACAAACAAACTACGAAGCAACTTTGTTCGGCAAAGCATTAGGAAGTTAAAAAATAGTCAATGCTTGTCCTGCTTATTTATAACCCTTTATAGCGCGGCGCTGTTTGAATGCTTGATTTAATTTTTTTTATTTTTTTTTGCTATCACAGCGCAGCTAAACACTCGAATCTGATTGCCCAGATCAAAAGTTGTGCGTTAATTGTAGAGTATTGTGCAAAAATCTTGAGCCACCCTCATTTCTTCATACTTTGCTTCCAGAGAGACAGACTTCATCGTTTTTTTTTTTTAATGTTTTTTTTTTCATGTTTATAATACAAAGTCTTGAAGAATAGTTCTCCAGGCTTCCTGACGGACCTTTTTGGCTCCCATTTTTGGCAAGGTTTTGGTTCTCTTATTTTCAGTCCTGTTCCCTTTTTTCTATTTTTATTTTCTATTTTTTTCTTCTCACTGGTTCATGCCTTAAGTTAGATGCTTTTTTATGCTTGAATGGTTCACAGATCACTTGTGTGGCTTAACAAATATATAAACAACTGCGCAGGTACCAGGCCTGGACTGAAAGTGTATCTCCATAAAGCCTGAAGAACTATTCCTCAAAACATCATTATAAATACAAGTCTGGCTCTTTGGAAGGAAAATATAAAGAAATAAAGGGGGGGGAGGTGGGCAATACCTTTTTCACAGTACTATATGGGTCAGGTACTTACAGTACTGTATGTACAGTAGCTTATTACACTGTGTATATTACACACTCACTGAGAATTCTCCTGCTGTAGATCTTACACAGGCACCACGTCTGAGCCATGGGGTGTTTTTAAAACAGACATCAGACACGTGACGAAATAATAATATTCAATCAAGCAGAAATAACAGAATCGTGTAGAGCAGGGGTTAAAGCTGAGCGTATTTAGCCTGGTTATTATTTTTTTATTATTCATTTACACCATGAAGCTTTTTAATCCTGTATGTCACCGACTCAATCACAGTTTGTCTCTTCGTAGGAAGATTAGATGAAACATTATCACACAGTTATGCCTGACACTTGATATGTAATGCTTATTTGTTTAATACTGTAGACTTGAATTGCTTAGGAATGTCAGGACTGGGCTTATCACACACACATACTGGTGTTCTAGTACCTGAATGGCAACAATAAATAATAATAAAATAAATGTAAACATAATTAAACATAACTATTGCATAGTGCAATAGCCCTGAGTGCAAAAGCTATGGATTTGTTTGTTTGTTTGTTTGTTTGTTTGTTTGTTTGTTTGTTTGTTTTACATGTCACCTAAAATGCAACATATTTTTTTGTCTGTCCCCTTCATCCATCATGGGCAGAATCAGTTGAAGCAGTTAAGGCTCTGGGTTAAAAGGTCAGGGGTTCAATCCCCAGTACTGCTGAAACCTGCCACTGTTGAGCCCGTACAGTATATAAGGCACACACAAGCTGCTCCAGGTGTGTGTGCTCTGTGGTGGATTGGCCACCTGTACTCTACAGGGTTGTACCCCACCTTATGCCCAAAGTCTCCTGGGATAGGCTCCAGGCCCCCGCGACCCTTACAGGATAAGTGGTATAGACGATTAATGAATGAATTCTAAAATATTAATCCATAATTAATTAAGATACAGTAGTTCTGTAATATGACACAATTCAAGTTATTTTATAAAACCCAGGTCTTCAGGAGCACTTCAGACACGACTTTGACAATCAGTCCTCATCTTTATTTCCCTCTTTTAAGTTCGTAATCATATGGTTTCTCAGTTTAAGATTTGGATTTCTTCTGTATAACGAATGGATTGATGAGCTGTAGCCTGAAAGCCCAGTATTGAAACTTCCTCACTGTGATCATTCCAATAAATTTGTAACTTCACAAATAAATCTCTAAATATTTCCGGGGGGTTTAAACCATAGACGGTTCACACTTTGCCAGTTTTGTACAGGTGGAACGAAACAGAATAATGCATACATGTCATGAAATAAGAGCCAGATCTTTAGTGCAGCTGGAATTCACGTGTGTGAGGCCGGTAACTGTATAAGGAGAGGTTTCTCCGGATCAGAAACCCGGCTGTTTAAAATGGCACAAGATTCATGTACCAAGCACGCAGGAAAGACAAACGACAGGGCAGATAGTTACGGGGGAGTCGTTTTAGTCCAATATTCTCAAATTAGATTTTAATTGCATATCTCTTTTCATCTCTTTGAATCAGTAATTTTCATCATGCTCAAATTTCCAACAGGAATGATGGAGTCATTAGCGGAGGGAAATCTGATAGTGCAGGTCTGATTGAGCGCGTGGCGCTATGTACAGCTGAGCCGCCGTTGGGATTCTTGATGTTTTTTGTGCTTCACAGATTCAGTTTTAAACTACAAGCTGTGAAATTATGGGTCACCAGAGAGTTAACTTGTACAGAATGACATCATTCCTGGGTGAAGCTTCTTTTTTTTTTGAAGTCGGAATTCGGAAAAGTCTAGAGAGAAAAACACCAGTTTCCACAACTCCACCATCCTCTTCCCAAAAATTCCAAGAATCTCAAAAATATAATGAATTTGTTTTAAAAAAAAGAAGCCTTAAATAGGCATAGTTAAAAAACTCTTCTTCAATAGTCAACAGATTATAATTTGGTTATTTAACCAATAGGCGGCACGGTGGTGTAGTGGTTAGCACTGTCGCCTTGAACCTCCAGGGTTCTGGTTCAATTCCCAGCCAGGTTTGATTCCAGTCTCTGTGTGCATGGAGTCTCATGTTCTCCCCGTGCTTGGTGGGTTTCCTCCAGGTACTCTGGTTTCCTCCCACAGTCCAAAGACATGTAGGTTAGGTTAATTGGCATTCCCAAAATTGGCCATAGTGTGTGAATGAGTGTGGCACCCTGGGTGCTCCAGCCCCCCCCCTAACTCACTATAGATGAGTTAGTGAGTGAAAGTACAGTGAAACCTTGGAATGCGAGTAATGCGGTTCACGTGTGTTCCGCAAGATGAGCAAAGATTTTTTAATACATTTTAGTCTTGGTTTACGAGTGCCGAGTATCATGTATTACGCATGCGCTTTTGTTTTGACACCGAGCGTCACGTGATCACAACTGAGCCAATAATTTTTCTCTCTTTTGCGCTGCAGAATTTTGGGTAATCGTCTCCCCTGCTGGGTCTTAGTGCTCATGTCTTACTGGTATAATCAACATCTCCCTCTCTGTTTCAGCGTGTCTCACCGACACACACACACCGACACACGCACTCACACACTTTCTCGCCTGTACACCCCCCTCCCCGGCTTCACACACACATTCAGACGCAGACACTCTCTGCTTTACACAGAAAACTCTGCTCTGTCACGATTCTTTTCAAAGGTAAAGTGCTGGTTTATTTATTTATTTGTTTTACTTTACAGCAGTGATTCCGTTAGTATGTACTCATGCGAGTGTCATTAAGGAGAATTTTTCCCCCCGTTAAAACAGTGTTTCCGTTGTGTGTATGTGTTTGGGGCGAGGTGGGGGTTGGGGGGGGAGGAGTTTTATTGTTTAAGACGAGGCGAGGGAAGGGGCTAAGGCCACATACCCATACACACACACTCACACACACAAATACACGGTGCCTGCGCGCACAAACGGAAACACTTATCTCTCGGGATTTATTTGTACTTTTTTTAAAGGTAAAGTGCAGGTTAAGTTGTTTAATTTTTACTTTATATATTGTATTAATTATTTTTATGGATTTATTTTTTTAGGCTGTGGAACGAATCATTTCAGTATTCATTATTTCTTATGGGAAAATTTGATTTGGTTTACGAGTGTTTTGTACTTACAAATTATTTAGCTGGATTTTGATATGACACCTGTGATGTGGTGTGACACACAGTATATACTGTAGTTAAACATCCCTGGGCCGGTATGCTCTGTTTCACTACTTGTGCAATGGCTACCGTCCAATCAAATTACCTGGTCATACTGTAACTAACCTGTATAATGGAGGATATACAGTATCAGAAAACCTTAAATAGTTTCTACTGTTAATTAATCATGGAACTTTATATTTGAAAATCTTGTATCTTGTATATTTATATGGTAATACATTTTTTGTACAGTACAGACCAAAAGTTTGGACACACCTTCTCATTCAAAGAGTTTTCTTTATTGTGTTCTTTCTTGTGTTCTTTAGCCCAAACGCGTCTCTTCTGCTTGTTGCCTGTCCTTAGCAGTGGTTTCCCAGCAGATATTCTACTATGAAGGCCTGATTCACACAGTCTCCTCTTAACAGTTGTTCTAGAGACGTGTCTGCTGCTAGAACTCTGTGTGACATTGACCTGCTCTCTGATCTGAGCTGCTGTTAACCTGACTCTTGGTCTTCCTTTCCTGGGGCGGTCAGCATGTGAGCCAGTTTTTTTTTAGCGCTTGATGGTTTTTGTGACTGCACTTGGGGACACTTTCAAAGTTTTCCCAATTTTTCAGACTGTAATTTTTTATGTAATCATAAAGTAATTATGGCCACTCATTTTTTTTTACTTAGCTGCTTTTTTCTTGCCATAATACAAATTCAAATTCTTTGAATGAGAAGGTGTGTCCAAACTTTTGGTCTGTACTGTATATTGTGATTTATATGGTAATTGATATGATTCTATATTTGAAAGTCCAGCGCCTCTGGTGGATTTAGATGGATTTACAGCCAAAACCCGATTTTGTTCTTGGATAAAATTATATTTTTTGCACCTTTAACATTTACACCTAAAATTTAATTAACCATAAAGTTATTTGGCATTTGCATATCTTTTACAATTTCCCTTTGGGATTAATAAACTAGACTATTTATCTAATTTCATCTCTGCTCTGTGTGCATGCTCTTCTCATGCTTGATGGAGTTCTTCCAGGCGGTTTCCTCCCCAGTCCAAAGATGCGTAGAAGGTTAATTGTTTTTTTTGTGTGTGTGTGTGTTTGTGTTTTATTGCCATCAGTATGTGTGTGTGTGTGTGTGTGTGTGTGTGTGTGTGTGTGTGTGTGTGTGTGTGAGTGTATGTGCTCAGGGTGTACCTTGCCTAAGTTACATGGGATAGGCTGGATGGATGGATGGATGGATGGATGGATGGATGGATGGATGGATGAATGGATGGATGGATGGACTCAAAACGTGATTGTACCAAAAGTTGAGCAAAACATTACAGAGTGTTTAAAGCTACTTGTGCTTTAGATATACTGTATGCAAAAGAGAAACACATTCTAGTTCTGCATGTGTCCTGAAAGGTTACTTCATACCTGTAACATGCCCTGTAAAATATTGTGACATGATGACTTATTTATATTTTTAGAATTGCACATTCTTACAGATAAATATTAGTATAAGGTGTCATATTATGAAGACTGCAAGAATAGTTGACTTTCTGTTTTGCATTTAAATTTATCCAAGAGACAATTCTGACATATAGCCATGATTCCGATTCAAACTCATGATTAAAACTGGGCGATTTGGGGGTTAAAAACCTAGCCGGAAAACCCAACGAGCCAGGATTTAACCACACGTCCACATGGTCACAAGAGCAGAAATGTACCTACTAATCTACCAGCATGGCATTATATAATTTAAAGCAGTCCACCCACGTAAGTGCAATGTGTTCAGAAGAAATATGATTTTTATTGAAGCGTTTGGCCAGTTTCTGCCAGGCTTCTGCTCTTTTACTGTGGTGCGGAAGCAGAGATGTGTGGGGTAAAAGATGGCTGGCCTCTTGAGAACTGTAAAAACTGAAGTGTCTCTGGTGAGAGACTGAAGTGCTTTTTACAACAAAAAAAAAAACAGCAAATGTCTGCACACTCTCACCCTAAAAGTAGCGGTGTGGTGGTTTCTTTCCATCTGACAGGGCTGATGAGGGAGCAGCTCAGATGCCGTACAGCCTTAGGGCTTTTTCTGCTGTCATTTATTTAAATCCCTGAGTGAGAAAAACTTCAAGTGCAAGGCCACATTGCAACATGCTGCTACAAGGGATGATGGGAATTTTATCAAGGTGAGCAGTCACGGATGTCTTCCGCACTGAGAGCAGGGCTGAGTTTCATCGAAAACTGAATGTCCCTCTGAATATCATTCTAAACCAATTCAGAATCTCATACAGAGCTGTTTGGGTTTGTTTTTCTGTTTTTTTTAATACTGGCAGTGCATTCTAGTATCTTGCTGGGCAATTAAATATCAAAGAGTAAGGCATCTGTTAAGTTTTAAATAAACTGTTCAAAAATTATTTTTCTTGCTCTCGGTTATCTTTTATATAACGCACCAGAGGCAGGAACCTTGAAATGTTCACAGGTACCACAGTTTTATCTGGCGGCTTTTTAACTGTTTATCATGACTGCTTCAGAGTCTGTGTGCCAAAAAAAACTTTTAGCCACCGACTGGAGGTCAGCCTTGTGAGGTGGGAGATAAGTCAGCCAGGTGGAGTAAAGCTCTTCCTGCATCATGACTGGATGTCTGGGGAGCTTAGAGCAGTTCAGATGATAACAGGTATAAGTTCAGTCTCGAGGTGGACGGCGACAGTGTTGGGTTAGAGGAAGGGGAACGAGAGCAGCCATGGTGCTTGTTTTTGTTGAATTGCATTCAAGAAAAGCAAGTTTCCTATTAGGCCCCCATCACATTGCGATGAAGGCCATGGACTTCTGCAACGGGTTTGATGCACGGGTCACACAGACACGAGACGAGGTCTAATTTTATTAGGAAGGTGTTAAAGGAGTGAGGACAGAAAAAAGTGGAAGTAAAATGGTGCTAGTGTGCACATGTGGGTCTGGAGACAGCTGGACAGAATGGCAGAATGGGCCTGCATAAGCAGCGGCTTCTGCATGGTACCTTGAACGGCCTTCTCTTTGCTGGCCAAGTCTCTGGGGTGCATTATATCACTCTTTCATATTTTAAGTGTCCACCGCGGTAACTCTCTGGTAGCTCTGTAGACCTCTAGGACCTCGAGCTATATTTCCCTCCGTTGGTGGAGAAAGCCAGGGATCCATTAAAGATGATTATTAGCCAGCCATAACTGCTTCGAATGGCCACGCCCCTTCACGCACCTGCAGAAGGGGAGGCCGTCTACCTAGGAAGGCTAAATTGAGCGAGCAGTGACAAAAAACTGGCGTACGCATGCCGTGACAACTTTGCACTGCATCCTAAAGATATTGAAGGACACAGTAGGAATGTGTCCCCTTCAGCAGGTTTGCCGATGGAAATGGTTACGGCTGGTTAATAATAATCTTTAATGGATCTCGGCCATTAAAGGCATCATCCCCACAGTGAAGCATGGTGGTGGGAGCATCATGGTAAGTATTTGTGGCTTCCCTCGCTTTTCCTTCTTACCCTGTCACGGATTTTAGCTGGACAGCCGTTTCTTGTGGATATGCCTTTTGAGGGGACATAGGAGAAATAGGTGACACTTTATTTGCACACAGCTAGACTTGAGAATTCTTATGCGATTTTATAATGGACCATACCTAATATAACCCTTTCATACCAAGTATACAATGCAAGCTATAATGTTTTTGTGTCGCATCACTAAATGGCGGTCCGTGGTCTGGACCTGGACCAAGTGACAGGTTTTTCCAGAAGCTGATGCTTTTCTGACTCAAGAGAGACAATCAACCCGTATTTTACCGTGTATGGACAGTGTGTGTAGAAGAAACACACAATACAAAAAAGTAGACTATGAAAAAAAGCAAAGTAGACTATGAAAGCCAAACCTTTAGAGATGAATGAACGGATCAATATATGTTTATTCTTCCTGTCGGGAATTTTAAAACCAGTTTGTTTCATATGTTCTGAAACTTTGAACAATGAGATAAAACACTGGTCTTTAAAGCAAACATATCCGCCGCGATCCGATGAACTGAGAGCCCGGTATGACAGAGCAACCAGAGTGCTTTAACATTCGTTTCAGCAAATATTGATTAAAGATTGTTGTTTGTATTCCATACAAATACAAGGAAAAATACAAGACCATCAAAGTTCAAACTAATTGACAATAAATATTATTGAAGTTGTTTATTTTTATAGACTTGTAATGACTCCATATATACAGTCTAAATATCTGAACCCTAACACAAACATGAAATTTGGACCTCGGCTCAAATAATATTTTATTTCAATAAGCCTGTCACTTTTACTACAGATCACTATTCTTCATCACACTCTATCCACAACATCTCCTAAACCGTTAATGGTAGTTTGATTAAACATTCACAGAACCTTTATTAGGAAGAGCAGATGCGGACTCGCTGTTCATTCTCTAATGACGTCACTTCTTCCTTGTATAGCAATAAAAATGTTTAGTGGGCAGGTGACATACAGTACAGTATTTTTCCTCGGAAGACTCATGCGTGGAACTATTTCGTGTGAATTCCCGTCATACAGTCTTGATCTGTTTAATCTTCAGGTTGTGAATGAACATACCGTGGAAATGTTTAAAGCCAGGGCGTAGCTTTAAAAGCCGATGTATAAAAACACTACATGGCCTGGATCACATCATAGTGACCTTTGCTTTCATTTCCTGTTCTCCACTTCCGAATGAATACAGTAATATAAAGCTTAACGACGCGGTTCATTTCTAGAAATACCCATAATGTTCCGTTCAAGGGCTGTAAATTTAATTGTGCCTTATGCGAGTTTCGTTGCAGCCATCTGTGCAGGA
>JAAGKR010007796.1:0-30062 GCA_011419295.1 Clarias macrocephalus | reverse complement strand
GAGATGCCAATTCATTGCAGGAGACACAAACACACACAAACTACGAGCACTTTGTGAATCTGCATGTCTGTGGGAGGAAACCCACCAAACACAGCACATGCAAACTCTGCGCACCAAGAGAGAGAAACCAGAGGTAGGAATTGAACCCGGACCCTGAAGGTCACAGCACTATACAGCTGCTGCGCTATTGTGCCACCTGCATTAAATTGAATTTAAAGATTAAACCAAGTTGATCACTATTTTGACACTAGAACAGTGAAATGAGACAATAATTACGGAGTTTCTTGTTAATTAAATAAGCAATGACATCTTTTATTTCTGTATTTACAATGCAGCATCATTTAATTTATAGAAAAATAGTGCAGTCTCCTATGTACACAATAGTCTTAGGATTGTTTGGTTGCTTGGGCGTGAACCCAATATACTCTGAAGTTCCCTGAAGGGGGAAAAAAAATTGCTTCATATTTTTGGTTTGCTTATCAAATCGAAGAATAATCAACAGCATGGGATGTGTCTTAATGCCACAGCAGTCTGTGTAGCCATAAGCCCCAACACATTGACTTCTCTCTCCGAGCTCCTGAGTGACTTCAGTTAAAATTGAATTTAAAGTTGAATGGTCCTGAGCCGAAAGGGTTAAAGCCCTGGAAGTTCTCCCAAGCCCCATGGAAGTGGTGATGGCCTCCCCCTTGCTTGCTCTCAGGGTCCAGCGGGTCTTCGCCCTGGTCAAACGAACTCCTCATTTCTGCATAAGAACACAGAGATAAAAGGTGTCAAATCGATCGTTTGACTGAAAGACTCTACACAAGTACAATGGTCATGGTACAATTTTATATTTTTATATTTTATATTTTTTTTATAAAAACTGGCAAAGATTAGAGAGGATTCCCACATGTGACCGATGTAAGCAGGAACCAGCTACATTACTGCATATGTTCTGGACATGCCCAAAGCTAAACAATTTTTGGAGCTTTTTTTTTGATACCTTGTCAAAAATATGCCAGATACCATTAGAACCATTTATTGCACTTTTTGGTGTTGACCCAAGTGGTGCTTGATGCCAATGATGCCAATGTGATCGCCTTTAGCTCCCTTCTCGCTAGGAGACTGATCCTGGCTAAGTGGAAGGAGTCGTCACCACCAGTGGGCGCTCATTGGATTAAAGATTAATTTCTTCACCTAGAAAAGATTCGCTACTCTATAAGGGGATCGACTCAGGAATTTTATGATGTCTTGCTCTGCATCTATATTTTCAAAATGGCTTATAAATAACCATTTATAACCATTTATAAGCCATTTTGAAAATATAGATGCAGAGCAACTGGATCTGTAATAAAAGATTTCTTTCTTAATCTCTGTTTCTAATACTTCCTTCATTACATTTTCTGTTTGATGCGTAATTTATTTAATTTTCTATTTTTATTTTTTATTTATTTTTCTTTCTGCTGACTGGCTGTTTTTTTTTCTCTCTTCTTTTTTTTCTTTAGTTTAGATTTTTGTTGTTGTTGTTGTTTTGATTGTTATTGTTTTTATTGTGGGGTGGGGGGAGGGGTATGGGTAGAAAAAAAACTGTACAATGTAACTTGTTTATATTTCCAATACAAAAGACTTAAAAAAAAAAAAGAACACCAGGGACACAATTTGGGAACACCAGGCTCATCAGCATGTCTTTGGACTGTGGGAGGAAACCGGAACACGTGGAGGAAACCCAAACTCTGCGCACACAGTCCCTAGGCGGTCCCCACAAACGCTCGACCCAGGTTGTACCAAAAAGGTCGACCTTTCAAAAAGTACTGTATGCTGGTCTTTTGTATGTTCAAGCATGACACATTAAAAACATCATCAAAAGAGTCAGTCAATAGTCTCTAACCATGAAGATAAATCTGCTTGAGATAAAAAAAATAAATAAACAAATAAATAAATAAAAAATTCAGCAGACAAAAGCAAACAGTGTGAGTGTTTACCTGGATCAGTGAGCACTTCCTTGGCTTGTGCGATGTCTATGAACTTCTTCTCAGCCTTTTTCTTCTCTTCGGGATCCTGGAAGTTGTCCGGGTGCCACTGCTGTGCCAACTTCCTGTAGGCTTTAATGATCTCCTTCTTCTGTGCTGTCCTAGTACTCACACAAGCCCGGGCCATTTAGATCACACGTTTAAAGAGCGACACATACATCGATAGTTATCTGATTAAGGATTTCACCTCTTGACCCCAAGGATCTTGTAGTAGTCTTTCTTCTGGGACTGCTTGAGTAGACGCTGTGCTCTCTCCAGACCTTCCTTTATCTGACGGTCATTCTCGCTGAACTCCTTTGCACTCTCAAAGTCCTTAATGGCTGCATGGAAGCGAGACGGTTAGGAAATCGTTCTGTAAAGCGGCTCTGATCCAAGTGATCATTCGGAGGTCTAATTTAAGGCATGACATGAAGCTGTGCTTGATTAGAAGGGAGATCAGGGTCAAAACAAATGCAAATGAAAAAGGTGCCCGTGAAGAACATACACGTCCTTCTGTGACAAGCTAAAAAAAAATTACAGGAACAAACTCTGGAATTCCTACTTGGGAGCCGATTTCCACAATTCCACAATAAACATCTTGTGATTATGAATTAAGATTATCACTTAATTTACCTCTTGAATGCAGAATTGCAGAGCTTAATTAATTCATAATAATCTAATCAAATATAGTCAGACAGCACAGTATCTCCACATACATTTTAAAATTAAACCTGCAATTAGTGCAACATAACGTTACCGTTTTCATACTGCTCATCTTGGAGGTAGGCCTCTGCTCTGTCTTTCAGAGCGTTCACATTTTGTGGGTCTGAGTTCAGGACTTCGCTGCACACTGGGATTGCATTCGCACCTTGCTGATCCTGTGGCCAGAATCAAACCAAATATTATTACATTAATGTACTGCAAATTAAACAGCACAAGGAAATTGTCTGCAGCAAAGCAGAATGAACTGATGCCACCTGGTGGTCAGTGAGACGCTCTCACCTTAGAAAGACAGTGGCATATGCGCTCCTTGGCCTGAACAGTGTAATGGGGCACATTTGGTTCCGTCTTCATAACCGACTCGTATTTGCTTACTGCGTCTCCGTACCTGTGTGTGAGGGGAAAAAAAAGACACATTTTAGTCAGACTGCAAAAAATTTAGTAGGAACGGCCTGTTAAAAAACTGATCTCACACACACACACACACACACACACACACACACACACACACACACACACACAGCCAAACAGGACTTATGCAAAAAATTAAAAAGCAAAAAAGAAAATTTTGTTCTGAATTTTAAACGCTGATGACGAAATGTAAACATCTAATTTATTATTTTTTTGTATAACGATAACGATGTTAATAAATAACAAGTACAAGGCACAAGAAGCTTAAAATTGATTCCTAGGGTAATCAATACCCTAGGAAGAGCCCAGTCAGAAGCCATATTTAAAATGTGCCCATGATTCCGTTTGCATGGAATTTAATAAAAAACAAAAATTAAGTACTGTTGAATTTTGAGATTAAGAATATTTTCAAGGTCAATATATATTTTTTTTTACATATACTGTAAAGTTGGAACACCAATTAGGCTCATCAGCATTTGAACTGTGGGAGGAAACTGGAACACGTGGAGGAAACCCACCAAACACAGCACAGAACATGCAAACTCTGCGCACACAGTCCCTAGAACTACATCAAGATGTATTTTGGAATTTTATGTTTGTTTGTGCACGCATCACATAAAAACTACTAAACAAATTTTAATGGGGTTTTCACGGGTGAATTTGCCAGAGCTTGAAGTAACATACAGGCTTTGGTTCATCACAATCGGCCCACGGTAAAATGTGGCAATTCGAAATTGAAATGGAAAACGCCCAAAAACAGCAGCTTTAGTGAGAAATGTGGGAGTTTCACTAGTCAACATTTACGTTATCTAAAGATAACAAAATGTCTATTAAATCAGACCTTGACTTACTCGTACTTTATGTGTCTTGTACCATTGATTTAAAGTTTTTCATCAGTGACACAGCAGGGATTGAAATTGTGCTTTGCTCGCAGTACACACCTCTGCTGTTCGATCAGCTCCTCAGCTGACATGATCTGCTTGTTGAGCTTCTTGACCTGCTTGTAGTGGCTAAAGCACTGCTTGTGGTCTGGGTCCAGCTTTAAACACTCTCTCACTTCACTGCAGACATAAAAGGTATCGCATTTACAAAATAAAAATCTCACTAGAACATGAAGTACAAGTACAATTTTTGGCAGGTTTTCCTGACACAGAAGTAGCAGTCCTGCTGCAAAAGATGCTGAATCGCAAAGAAACTTACTTGAGGGACATCTCGTGATCTCCCAGGTTATAGTAAATGTTACTGAGCTGGTAGAACGCCTGCGTGTTGTCGTTCTTGAGTTTGGATGCTGCTTTAAGGTCACTAATGGCTTTGCCCATCTCACCCAGCTGAATGAAGCACTCAGCTCGGAGCTCTCTGGAGTAAACGTCCCACACACATGTCTAAGGGAAACACAGCCACAGTAGGGGTGTTCAATTAACATAATGGGAATTAACAATGGTGACCTGTGCTCAAATTTACACTGATCATTAAAAAACATTGTGCCCGTGACAAGGAAGTTAGTGGCAGATCCTGGATAGATCATGGATAGACTTGTTTGTCCGTCGCGTTCCACAAATGCTCTTGGAGATCTTGGGGATTAGCAGGCAGGATCTGGGTGTTCCGATACCCTTCCCTCATTGAGTTCTTTTAGCAATTTCTGCTACATTGACTTTTCTGTGAGATCGGACCCACAGAAACTGGACTGCACCTTCATAAATGATAATTGAGGTGTCACCGGTTTACTGGTATATAATTAAGGAGTCACCTGTACATTGGTATATAATTGATGGGTAAACATTGGGATACCATTGGGTCGGTTTGATGACCCAGTTTGCTGGTATATAATTGATGGCTCATTGATGGTATGTACCGTAAACATTGTACCGTATGTACTGTGAACCAAATGAGACACCAGTTTGTTGGTATAAAGCTTTAAAGGATGGGTTCACTTGTGTAATTGATGGGTCACCAGTTTGTTGGTATATGTGGTATGTACCATAAACATTGTACCATATGTACCGTAAACGTTGATGGCTCACCAGTTCGCTGGTATATAATTAATGGGTCATCAGTTTACTGGTTTACATACTGGGGCCAAAAATGAGAAGTGTCATCTGTTTATTGTGAAGCACAGCAAACATACCCTTATATACATGAAAAGGCTGAAAATACCTTCAAGATGAAGATATTTTCACACATTTTCATTGAACACCTTATGGCCACATTCAGTCTCTTTTATTTTGTTTGACATGACCTCATACCTTCTGTGATGTATTGATCTCATTATTACAGTAGTACACAATGATATGGCCTGTAGCAGTAAAACATAGTACTTACAGTATATGAGTACTCATTACCATAATACAGTTTTTCATTGGCTTATTATCTCATCCATTTTTATAGAAAGCTTTAAAGGATTTGGTCTATCCTCACTGTTGTGAGTATGTTCTCCTCACAGAAGGCTACTTGTGTGTTGTGTCATGGGTTAAATTATGGGTCAGATCATGATACCAGCAAATCAAGCTTAACCCACTTCAATGACAGTGTCCAGGAGTGCAGCCGCCGTGCCGTAATCTCCGTGCTTGTAATGGCTCTGCGCCTCGGTCACCAATCTTTGGATTTCGTCCGATTTCTTCAGCTGGCTCTGTGCTTCCTGCTCCTCTCTGCTGCTGGGGCTCGATTTGAGCTACGAGGTCCAGTGAAAGAACACACACAGAAAGCATCACATTTGTAAAGAGATCATCACTTCTTTCAGACACAACAACAAGATTTATTTTAATTTGTTCTCATATCATTCATATGGAAGAGAATTTCAGATTTAAAAATTCTCTATTGAAAACTATTATTTGCACAAAAAGTGAACACAACCTGAACACAACTTTATAAAACTACAAATTCACTTTGGTTTTATTATAGACATAATAAAAGGTTTGTATACGGCATAAACAAGCAAATTTCACTCACTCATCTTTACTGCTTTATCCTCATACAATAGAGCCCATCCCAGGAGACACCCTGGGTGGGGCGCACATGCTTATTCACACACTACAGGCACTTTAGGAATGCCAGTCGGTCAGCCTAATCTGCATGTCTTTGGACTGTTGGAGGAAACCGAGTACTTGATGGAAACCCATCAAAAATGGGGAGAACTTGCAAACTCCATGAATACAGAAACGGGAATCGAACCCGGACCACCTAATGAACAAGTTCTTCAGTCAAGACCTACCACTTTTTTGAAATCGCTCTCAGCCTCGTCGAGCTTTCCCTGTTTCAGCAGTAGACTCCCTCTCTGAAGCCTTGCCTGTAACAGATCACCGGTTACCACCCGCTCATTAACAAATGACATACTGTATTTCATATGGAGCAAAACCTACTGATGTAAAATCAGGTTTAAGTTCGATGACTTTGCTCAAATCTGGTAAAGCAGATTTCGACTTGCCCATGGCCAGGTAGACGGTGGCTCTCCTGTAGTAGGCCATGTAGTTTTTTGGGTCACCATCTATTTGTACCAAAGAGATCAAGAAATGATCGGAAATATTCAGACAGAGAAATTAAGATTTTTTTTTTTTTAAGGACCCCAACTTACCAACAGCTGCATGAAAATGGGAGAGTGCATCAGCCAGCTGTCCGGCAGCCAGGAGCTTCTTTCCCATCTCAAGGTGCTTCTCGACGCTGTTCTCACCGCTGCACAGCACTCCTGTAATAGAAAGGAAATACTCACTCATAGTCTATTCACATGCTTTATCAGGAGGCTTAGGGCACAAGTGGAGTACACAACGGAAGGGGCGCCAATCCATCGCACGGCACTTTTACACACCACGGACAATTTGGGAACGCCAATTAATGGTCAGTCAGTCAGTTTGGACTGAGGGAGGAGCACCTGGAGGAAAAACACTACTCCTTTCCATCTAAGAACTAATTAAACATTATTTAAACTTGAATTAAACATCCTGATGATGCGACCGCATCATATTCTCATATTTTTGCCCATATTGCGTGCACTATATGACTTTTTTTATGTACATGGTAATTGTGAATTATAAATATTGTAATTATATATGCTTGGCGTCATAAAATGAAATTGGTATATAGCAAAAACAAATACATTTGCTAAATATAATTTCATGCCCTTTTATGCAGTGTCTGTAACTTTTTTTTTTTAAAAGCTTTCAATGAGCTTCATTAATCTTAAATCTTAAAATTTGGCCGATTTTAGGTTTCACATGAAAAGACCTGAGAAAGTGTGCATTTCTAAAATGCTAAATTGTTAAGATATTGCAACATGAATTTGACATGGTTACGGACACTACAGTTTTTTAGCTTTTTGAACTTTTACCATAAAACATTTTAAGCAACAATTTTTACAGGTAAACACTTACACCAACTTACACCAACCAATAAACACTACTTAATCAATAAAATTCAAGCAATAAATCAATAATTTGCATTTTAATGATTACTGTTTGAAGCAAGACAATATAACATTGAAAAATGGCCACTTTTGAGGCACATATAAAATCTTCTGTCCAAAATGGCTGATGTTAGCAACTTGAAATTTTTAGGGAAGCAAGATTGGTCACTTCCATGTTGCATAAACTTCACTAGTAGATTCTTTGGCACTCACATTTTTTCGGTGTATAACGTATGCTATATGTATAAAGAAAATCAGCACCAATACTGTGCCGACAGTAAAGGTTAAGGTAAAAATCCTGTTGTTGTTTTTTTCGGCTGCTGACATCAAGGGGTTGCCACAGTGGACCATCCCGGTGGACCGTGGGTTTTTTTGTTTTGTTTTCTACGTCGGATACCTTTTCTGATGCAACCCTGACATTTAATCTGAGCTAGGGACTGGAACTGCATCCAGTGGATGGGGGTTTGGGCATTGGGTGGGAATCGAACCTGGGCCACATGGCACGTGAGAAATCTACTACTGAAACACCAATGCCTGATAAAGTCAAAATATACTATTTAAAATCAAATATACTATTAACTGCTTATTCTTGATGATTATTATTATTATTATTATTATTACTATGATTATGGGTCACAGACACTGTAATCTCCCTATAATTTTTGAAATACACATCACACTTCTTTATCTTGGTCTTGAACACAGATGTCTGATTATCAAGTCATAACTATTGATACAGCTTGGCTCTGTCCTAGACTACACTACTACTAGAGAACTTTGTAAAACTATTAATGAACTTTTTTTCTTCTTCTCATGTTCAGGTCACAGCTGTACAGATGTGCGGCAGGTCAGTAATCTGTCACATGCCTGTCTCTCTTTATTATCTGTATGAAATCAGAAGCTTCTTACCTTCATATCGTAGATCGAGCAGCACGAGCACAAAGGGCACATAGCTTACAAGTTTGTACGCGACTGGTTTGCAGGTCACCATGGTAGTATGGCTTTTCTTTTTGTTGTAATCTCCGTTACAGTTCCAGAGTTGTTTTCACGCTCTACACTCTCCACACTGCGCTACCACGCCAACTACTCGCCAAGTCAGCCGGACCGATAGCGTCCGCTGGGTCGTGGGTCACCCCGATTGGTTCGTTCTGCTCGAGACTCCGCCCACCTCTCTCTGATTTGTTCGCACTGATAGAAACCACGCCTACGCTGGCCGGTTCAACTAACACTGGCCACGGCATCATTTAAGTCGCGCGAGTACTCGCGCGTTCGCGGCGCGTGTCAGCCGTCTTTTAATTTTTCCCTCACTGCGCGTGAGAGAAATAGGACAAGCTCTTCAGTACTCTACGTACAACGTATGACTACAAGTATGTGGACGTCTGACCGTCTGCCTCAAACCCACATGAGTGTCTAGAAGTGCATTTTCCATTCACTGGAAAGATGTTCCAGCACACAAATTGACCCAGTGGAAAATTTTAAGTGGAAAAAAAAATAAAAGACACAAATGTGGCGCACTATCGACATGCACCTCCAGGGTTCGATTGCGCTTCAGGGCGCATGGAGTTTGCATGCGGATTAGACTAACTGTTATTCCCAAATTGCTTGTAGCTTGTAAATGAGCATGTGTGTGTGTGTGTGTGTGTCCTGTCCCGGGTGTATCCCTCCTCATGCCCTAAGTGAGGCAGGATAGAGGCACATGGATGTCTAGAATGTTGTAGTATTAAATTTCCCTTCACTGGAACTGAGGGCCCCAAAATTGTTCCAGCAAAATTTCTGCACACAAATTGAGCTCCATCGGGTTTGTGGAGAATGTTAAGTGAAACCCCTTAAGAACAACGCAAGCACAAAACCAGCTCACAATGTTCCTGTGTTTTTACCCTCCATTACAGTAAAGTAATGGCGTCCACTAGGTCACTGAGTCCTGACTTCAACCCTGCTGAACACATTTCCAGCCTCCAAACACACAGTAAGATGAGGACTGGTTCACTGTTGAGTCTGGCTCCACTTCGCATCTCAGGGAGTTTTTCTTTGCCACCGTTGCCTTGCTCATTGCGGACAATCTGATCATTTTGATTATACGTATTTTCACACTCATTTCCCTAATTTTGATTCTGTGAATCTGCTTTACATGTACTGTATAAATAAAATTGAATTGAATTAAACATCCTGATGATGCGGTCGGGTGTTCTCATATTTTTGCCCATATTGTGTGCACTATATTACTTTTTTTATGTACATGGTAATTGTGAATTATAAATATTGTAATTATAAAGTTGCTTGGCATCATAAAATTAAATTGGCACAACTGTATATAGCTTTTGTCTATATCTTGCCAGAGATACTCTGACTCACAGCTTCATCAGACATCATCAGATAGTGTCCTGGAGACCAGATTTAGACATGTCTATGCACTTCTTTCCATCTGAAATGCAAAAAAAATTAACTGATGTGTATAAAAAAAAAGACCCAAAGTGCCTCACAATGTCTTCACTCTTTGAATGGAACATATTATACTCTAAATTAAATATTCTATTTTCAGTACATGCCAGCACAATCATGGGGAAGTTGTACAGAATTAGATTATCAACACTCTCCACAAGCCACAGAAGTTACTCGCTGAAATGGCCAGCTGTTCTTAGAGTGAATATTCATGGAAAGTTGACTGGAAGGGTAAAGGAAAGGTGCACAAGCAACAGGGATGACAGTGTATCAAGAGCACGTGCATCAAGAGTCACCAAGCACAGACATATTCAGGAAATGGGCTACAACTACTACAACAATCCAGGATGCTTGAAGTCTAGTGTGACGTTTCCATAGTTAGTGATGATTTTTAATATTACTATGCTCAGTTCACCTGACCTGGACCCCATAGAGAATCTGTGGGGTATTGTCTGGAGGAAGATGAGTAACATCTGACCCAACAATACAGAAAGCCAATATCAAGGCAACCTTGATACCACATTGATGATGATAACTGTTAATAAAAAAAATGTTCAGAAATTGTCAATGTCTGTATAGTTTTATTGATCTTAGGCAAGATTATAATATTTGAAGCTACTGGCTTTTATAATAATCGAAATTAAACAAAAAACGTTTGAAAAACATTAAATATGGTACACAAACAAATATATGAGAGATTAACTTTTTTAATTAAAGTATGTAAAAAAATTTGTGTGTGTGTGTGTGTGTGTGTGTGTGTGTGTGAGAGAGAGAGAGAGAGAGAGAGAGGCCAACGTTATCCAGTGAATGCTGATCACCATGCAGTTCAAGTCATACACAGCAGAGGGCAGCATTAGTGAAATAAAAGTAGCATTAGTGAAGCTCACTAATCTGAGAAATATTTCATTATTGCATAATTAAAACGGGTTCATAATGTTTAAGGTTAACTGCCATAACTATTTATTATTTGTGGCATGTTTTTGTAATGTGTAATATGGGTGCAAATTCAATGGAAACAGTTAATTAGATGTACCTACATGTGCTACTTTTTTATACTGAATTTTTATTTAAAATACTTATATAATAATAATAATAATAATAATAATAATAATAATAATAATAATAATAATAATAATAATTAGATTTGTAAATATTTGGTGTTAGTGTCCATGCATTTTTGTCTGCATTCAAGATTTAAAACATTTATTGTCATGTGCACAGCCAAGAAAGAACTGTACAAGCGAGAAGTACAATTAAATCTACTACTATGAAAGAAAAATAAAAATAAGATAAGAATCAGATAAAAATAAAAGATAGTGGTATGAATGCAAATGATATTGAATTCAATGTAAACCAAAAAGTTGAAGGTAAAGGTGCTGCTTTTTTATACTTTATATTTTTACTGTAAAAATATTTGTTTCAGTGTTAGAAATGCATGAGCATTTGTATTATCCAGAAATATTAGTGTTAGTGTCAATGCATTAAATAAAAATAGCACCTAACTATGATTAACAGTTACCTTTCAGTTATCAGTATGCATAATGTGTAATTTAAGTCTAAATAAAAAATTAAATATTAAAAAAATAAACATATATAAATTATATTGACGTATGTCTATTAAACTATGATATACATATCACAATATGATGTTTTACTGTAACAGTGTATAAATGCTGTTTGAGTTATCCGAAATGGAGCCGGAGGAATCGACTCTTATTAGAGAACTGAATCAAATTAACCGACTCCCTGAAAAGAGCCGCTGATTCGTTGAAGTGGAAAGAGCGGAGTTTTATTAAGTGCGGTTTATTTAGGTAAAACATTGCGATGGATCCTGCTGTGGCGTGCAATCATTGTGGCTTACCTTACACGTTGTCTGGTAATATATGTACATATTTTTTAGCAATTTCTCTGTCATTTAATTAGTTGTTGAGGTTTGAACAAATAGACTGAACGAATTAGAGCTTGGGTTTAATTGGCTGACTAATTAATCCTTCATTTAAGCTGTTAATTTTATGTGTTCATACAAATGACGAGTTTAAATTGCTAGTTTGGGACTATTTTTTGTTTGCAGTTTTAGGTTCTCTCTATATTGAAGTTTAAGCATTTTTTGAAGGAACACGCACATAAATAACCGCTGAGTCTCGCGCAACATGGCGCCGCTAAAAGCACGTGCGCGCGGAGACAGCCAGGCTCACGTTGTGTTGATCCAGTCTTGGATACTTGTTAGTACGACTTGATCGTTTAAACACACGCAATGTTTAAAACACGACATTTATTACATTATACGTTTATTGTTATACGTTTATTAAACTTGTTTATTTCGTGAAAAAGAGAATGAGTGACCCATGTTAACTATTGTTCTTGATTTTCCAGTTTCAAAAATGCCTCTCAGATTTCATATTTTAACTGTTAGTGCTAACTTTACTCGCTCCTGTTAAAGATTCTTTACTACATCAGAAGAATTCGTCCATTTCTCTCCACACATTACACTCAGGTGCTTGATAGTGATGGGAGGTTTGAATCATTTTAGTGACTCGGTTCCTTGAATCTCGTTTATCAAAATGAACGAATCTTTTTTTGGAGTCATTTCGTTCTTTGGTTCAGAAATAAAATAAAACGTTACATTTTCAATAAACAGACCCCCGACACGTATTTCGCTGTAGTTCCAGTAATGAAAATATTACAGTGTAGCTATGATAAACAGAATGAGCAGATCATCTTGTCTATGGGAGTCACGTGACTAAAGAACCAACGATTCCGATCAAGTCTCGAGCGGTAACTACTCATTTCTGTTTCCTGTACATAACCTACGAAGGTTTTGCGATCCTTTGCGCATGCGTGCCCAGTAGAACACGAATCACTCTCCGAGACTACTCGTTCATTTGAGGCTCGTTAAAGACTCGTTTATGAACGATCCACCACTAGTCAGCACTAGTGCTTTATTCGAGATGATCCAAAATGCCGCTTCCTTGCAAAACCTTCCCAAATTCTCGCACATCGCCCTACTTCTCCCTGCACTGGCTTCCTGTAGCTGTACTCGCATCAAATTCAAAATCCTGATGCTTGCCTACAAAGCTGAAAACAGCCCGCCAGCTACTTACCACTCAGGTCCTGATCACACCCCACACCGCACCACGCTCTCGCCAATCCCCCCAGCGCTGCTTGGCAGGTCCGTCGGTCTCTCAGAGATCAAGAAAGACTCTCTTCTGCCCTGACACCTTGTACCGCACAGATAATTGAATTATTGGGTTACACTAACGTGGGGAGTTTAATCTATTCTCTGGTGAAGACAAGACAAGAAAAGACGCTCACAACCGACGTAAACCCAAAGTGTATAAAACAATAAATAAACAAAAGAGGTGAACCAAAACCAATAATAATAATATTTACAAAATATACACAAATAGCGATGACTACACTACAACCTATGTGATGGAATGAACTTCCTCTAGATGTCCATACAGCTGAGTCACTAAGTGAAAATTAAAGATCTATATGCTTATTTAGGTTCTGTGAAAAAAAACTTTAGGTTCTGTCCAACCTTTGCCAAAAACTGCAGACCTGTATTTGGCTGTTCTAGTAACCAGTGTAAGGATCTGTCCAAAGACAGAAACTTCAAACCACTTTTTTTCTTCTGCTAAATGCCTAAATGTAAATTTTCCATCTGTTTCACTGAAAAAAACACTCTACCAAATGTTTTGACTCCCTGCTGTGACTCCATTAAAGGCTTCAGGACAAAACGGGGCTCCTAAAAGGACATATGTACTGAGACGATCAGTGTCGCGTTGTCTTGAACCAGGGATTAAGGTTGGGATGTGTAATGGGATTACGTAGAGAAATGGACAAATTTTTGCTCTTGTAAGTGTCTTCTGTCTTGGATTGGTTTATGATTTATATAAAAGTTCAAATCAGGAGAGTTGAGCTTTGTGCCAAATTAGGTGTGGTGGTGCAGAATGTTTTGACGGAACATAATGGGCAAAGTGTGGAAATTGCCACCATATGATGGTTTTATAAGTTATTTAACAATCTTTGTTGTTTTATTGCTCCAGAGGATGAGCTTGTGGGGAGGATGCCCCATGTGCTCTTCTGTGGTCACATCTTCTGCTCGGAGTGCCTCCGCTCTCTGGAGTGTCCTCAGGACTTAAACAGCTCCGTGTCCTCCATCACTTGTCCAGAGTGCACGGTGAGCGCGGTCTACAACTCCTGTGTCCCTCCAACCTTAACTGCCGAACAGCGCGTCAACCAGCTTTGTCAACTTTTATTCAAAGGAAAGTTCAAAGCTAAAGCATGAACATCACATCATGGTCATCGGATGATGTCATGAACTAATTTGTACATTACTTCATGATCATCATTATGTATATATATATATATATTTATATTTTATATAGATGTTCACAATTTTTTTAAAGAATAAGAACAAATAGGATTAAAAGAATACATTATTTTATAAAGTTGCTTAAATTCTAAAATATTTGTCAGGTGTCTCAAGGCTAGCTACGATTTATTTATTAATTTTTTTGCCTGAGATTCTTTTTATTGTCTTGAACCTGTTGGCTAATGTTGTGATGTGTAGAACAAATGTTTGTAGGATTTATCATCATTGTAACCAGTAGAGATGGGAATCACCAATCACAATATTATATCTTGGTGCCGTTTTGATTAAAATGGTGATTCTATAAATTTGATTTAAAATTAAATTTTACCCTGATTTATTTATTTATTTTTAAAATTTAAACCTTTTTAAAAATTTAATTATTAATTAAATGTGGTTCGTTTTTTTAATACCACCTGCTCACAGAGTTTGGTAGAAAAAAAGGCTGTAAAAATGCGTTTCTGTTGCACCTCTATGAAGCTTCTGCTCTCAGTACAGAACCATTTACATCTGAGGCTGATCAACAGTAACGGGCAATCAAATTGGCCCATTTATTGGTTCATCTCCATTATAAAGTAATTTGTATTTCTTAAATCAATTTTGAAATGAGTGTGGAATGAATGTCGCCACACTAAAGGATCACAATTTATAACTGAACATTTTCTTCTTCTTTTTCTTTTTGTTAGGATTTTATGTGACGGATGTGGCACATAATTGTGAAGTGAACAGAAAATTATAACTGGCTTTCAGAAATTTTTAACAAATAAATATCTGAAAAGTCCTGAGTCAGTACTTCCAGGTAGAACCACCTTTCACTGCAAGTCTTTTGGGGCTGCCAGTATCTCCACCAGTGCCGCACGTCTAGAGAGTGAAATCTTTGCCCATTCTTCTTTGCAAAATAGCTCAAGCTCAGTCAGATTGGATGGAGAGAGTCTGTGAACAGCAATTTTTAGGTCTTGCCACAGATTCTCAATTGTCTTCAGGTCTGGACCTTGACTGCATTACCACAACATCATGCTGCCACCACCATGCACAGTGTTAGGTTTCCACCACACACAGTGTTTTGCCTTTAGGCCAAAAAGTTCAATATTGGTCTCATCTGACCAAGCAAGTTCTTCCACATGTTTGATGTATCCCTGCACATGTCTCATCACAAACTCCAACTTTCTTTCAACAATAGCTTTCTTCTTGCCACTCTTCCATAAAGCTCAGATTTGTGGAGTTGTCCTGTGGACAGGTTCTCCCA
The DNA here is from genome assembly GCA_011419295.1 of Clarias macrocephalus. Taxonomy (NCBI): domain Eukaryota; kingdom Metazoa; phylum Chordata; class Actinopteri; order Siluriformes; family Clariidae; genus Clarias; species Clarias macrocephalus. The sequence goes on along the minus strand of JAAGKR010007796.1, from coordinate 14,490 downwards.
CCTGTGCTGTGGATCTCTGCAGCTCCTCCAGAGTAACCATGGGCTTCTTGGCTGCTTGTCTGATTAATGCTCTCCTTACTCGGCCTGTCAGTTTAGATGGACTGCCATGGCTTGGTAGGTTTGCAGTTGTGCCATGTGCTTTCCATTTTTAGATAATGGATTGAACAGCGCTCTGTGAGATGTTCAATGCTTGAGATTTTTCTACAAAGTAAATCTACATTAAACTTTATTCCTGACCAGTCTGGTGTGTTCCTTAGGCTTCACTAATGTTCTCTAACAAACCTCTGAGGACTTCACAGAGCATCTGAGATGAAATTATATACAGGTGGACTCTATTTACTAATTAGGTGACTCCTGAAGGCAATTATTTCCAGAGTAAAGGGGGCTGAATACAAATTAATGTCACACTTTTCAGATTTTATTAGTAGAAAACTTCTTCCACTTCACAATTATGTGCAACTTTGTGTTGGTCTATCACATAAAATCTCAATAAAAGACGTTACTGTTTGTGGTTGTAACATGACAAAATATGGAAAAGTGCAAGGGGTATGAAAACTTTTGCAAGTCATTGTGAAACACCGATCGTACATGCTTCTGGTTGTGACGCCGTTTGTATGCGTGGGGGGTCAGTCAGACTTCAGTCAGAACACTTTGAACATTTTCTGTAGATGAGCACTGAACTTGGTGAGGAAGGAGTTGATGGATTGCAGGTGGACAGCAGAATTATTGGCCTTATCTACACAGCCAAGATCAACTCAAAGAAGAGGTGATTCCTAAACTAAGCTAAAATATAATTTATACGTTTTGCTACATTATCAAATTTACAATGTTGTAAGTAGGTTGGCGTGTTCAGATTTGCTGTTCTGTCTGTCTGTGTTTGCGCATGTATGAACTCATAAATAAAAGGGCTCTCCACGGGAGGGTCAGACAGACAGGTCGCAGATCAAAGAGTCCAGCGTCATCGCCGTCTACCCAGAAGATTATTGAGGCGGTAAGTGTGATCGCCTAATGCAGATATTTTTATAGGCCAAAGTGAGACACGTACTCGTGTAAAAAATACATATAAAAATATGAACTTGCGTTAATTGGTTTAAATGTAATTTATTTTTGCTAAATTAAGCAGATGTAAAACATGGAAACTATCAAATAATTTTCAGTGTAAGTAACTAAATAACATCTACACATGCAGGATCAAGATTTGGGGAAGATTCTCGACGACGCCCTCTCTAAAGCGACAGAAAAGCTTAATGCCCTGGAAAACATGCGCCAGGTACGGTAAACTGTACGTACTGTTAGCGGCCCTTGGTTTCTCTGCTAGTGAGGACTTTCCAATGATTTTAGATGTTTTTTTTTCTTTCAAGACTCTGGTTTCAGGCATTGAATGTCAACTGAAGAAAGAGAAGAATCGAATAATAAACGAAATTGACCTCTGCATCGAGAGGGCGAACATCATAATGCAAAAAAGGTGCGCTTTAGACACATGTGGATAGAATTGTCGAAATAAGATAGGTCTTTTCATATCAACTTTTCCATATCACAAAGGCGGGTTGGGTCTGCTGCACCATTCTCCAGTTTTGTATGGAACAAAAATTGTTGAAAGTAGTATTGCCCGGATTTCATGTTTTTCTTAACTGAAAGTCGAACACGTTACCTCACTCATCTTCTGTATTGCTTTATCCTGTATACAGGGTCGGGGGGGGGGGAGCGGCTGTGGTAGACAGTGAAGCAAACATTTCGCGGTTAGTTTAGCTGTTTTGTTTAATGTTGCAATCGTAACATATATAATTAGCAAATAAACTAGAGGCTAAAAAATATATAATTTTCTTACATTTGTTCTGCTGGACACAGTTCATGGTTAAGTGAGACTCACATTTTCTATCTGCTGAGTCATTCGCAGGGCGACTGAATATACAGTATATACGCAGGAAATAGCCTACAGTAGGGATTTATTTCAAAAGATTTATATTGTGAAAAAAGGGAGATTAGGAAATTTGTGTTTCGTATTCTTTAATTTGCTATTTTGTAAAGATATTTAGTTTAATTAATTTATTTTATTACATTTATTTCATTATTTGGCAACGTCTTACAATGTCTGTACATTATTTAACAATTTTGTCTGACTGCTTTAGAATTAATCGGACATTATGATGAAACAGTTGCTCAGTACTTGAGTATCTTTTCAATTAACACTTTTTTTTTTTCACTCTTACTTGAGTAATATTTTGGATGACTATGTTTTACTTCTACTTGAGTAATATTATTTTGAAGTACAGCTACTCTTACTTGAGTGCATTTTTGGCTACTCTACCCACCTCTGATACATAGCCATATTATAGACAATCATATATCCTGTGTGTGTGTATACATTTTATATATAAAATGTACATCCATGTACACATAGAGTTTGGAGGAACCAGACCCCGTCAGTGTTAAAATTCAAAGGATCTTCTTTAATTTTGTTGCCACATTGTATTTTTAAGTGTTTGGGTTTGTGTGTGTGTGCTGTTCACTATTTAAATCTCTAACACACTTGAACACAGTGAGCGCTGGAGTGAATTGGTGCCGTGTCGTTTATGATGTGTGCAGACGTAGCGTGCTGGTGTCTGAACTGAGTCTGGAGAAGCTCTTCTCAGCCGGGATGGAGGAGTGTCAGAAACTGGAGGCGAGAGAGGGAGATCTGCGCGCAGCCATCCTTAAAGCACGACATGTTCGTCAGGTCCCGGTGCTGGAGACGTATTGCCGTCTGGACAAGGTGTTTATCACTGGTGCCTGAGAGAGTATATATTGTGAACAAAACACTTCCTTTACAGTGGAAACCGGATTCATGTTCCTAAACTACAGCTCCTACAAGCCACGTCTGCATGATTTTACTCGACAGTTTCTTTGAAGGTGTGCTGTGGGATCTGACAGCAAGACTTTAGCAGCAGATCCTTTAAAGTCCTGCAAGTCTGTGGCTCGGACATGTTTGTCTGCTCAAGCCTTCATTCACATATAAGGTGAATCCCCGCAGAAGGATTTCGCTGAATCCACTGGGTGCCCATGACCTTTGACCCATGGCCTTTGTGATGCTCAAATTGTGGTACATGCCACCTATTGTGGTTTCTCTTCTGTAAGGACAGTTTGAGATGCTTATCTTCACCAAAATTGTACAGAGTAGCTGAGTTAATGTAACCTTTCTGTCAGCTTGAACCAAGAGAAGCCATCCTCAGTTGAACTCTTTTATCGACAAGGTGTTTCCTGCGACTCGCGGGATGTTTTTCTTTCTTGCACCATTCTGAGGTCTGAAAATCTCAGGTGATTAGCCGTAATAGAAATAATCAAACCAGGCCACCTGGCACCAACAACCAGGTAAAAATCCATGAGATCCTGCCCCGTATCTGCATGTTGTTATACTTTGCACTGTTGCCAGACGATTGGCTGCTTAGACGGTTAGAAGGAGTCTAATAAAATACAGGCTAATAAAGATCAATGAGTGTATGCACTGTCATATTTACTTTGTAATATCCTGATTGATTGATTTTTGCATTATAAATTCATCTGCTCAGATTCTAGAGACTCTGCAGAGTCCTCCTGAGACTGAATCGTTCGATATGAGCTGCCTCAATCAGCATTCAAACCTTCGGTACGTCTTGCTATCAAACATTGCGCAATATGCCTTTTCTACGTTTTCTGTAGGCATTTAATTCATGATATTATTTTGGTATAGATGCTTCCTCAACGTGTACCAAGTGAGGAACTGCCTGGAGATCACAGATGATAATCTGTAAGAAAATGCTTTCACTTCTTTTTACCTAATATTTTTAGTTATCCATAGAACACATTGGAATACAGGTTGTCTCCGACTTACGAATGGGTTCCGTTTGTTTGTTGGGACGAATCTCACGTGAATTGTTGTCATGTTGTCTCTGTGCCAAATCGTGAAGGGAATCCTGGGCGCCACATAGCTGTTCTCCACTGTATTGGACTGTGAACTCTGTCTCGTTAAGGACTTTCCTAAATTATGATTTATTCACCATCAGGAGAGTTTTTTACAGGACAGCCATTTTCTGTCATCGTGCTCTCGGACTGATTCATTGAAACCGGCGCAGCCGACTCATTTCTCTCACACCCCTACAATATACCGGACTTTAGAAATTGTATACAATTACTTACACACTGAAAATATTGTATACCATTTTAATAGACCCAGATACCAAATTAAATTTTTTTTTTTTTACAATACACGTGAGCTACTTTTGTGATCGAACCAGAAATAGAACCGCGGGCCGATTGTATCTGTGGAAATCTGTAACTCGAATGTTCCTAAGTTGGGGACTACCTGTATCCAGTAAGGTACTTTATAAATGTCTCTGCGGGCCTCCGAGTGGCGCAGTGGTAAAAGCGCTCGCCCTATCATCCGGAGATCGTTAGTTCGAATCCCGGGTGGTGCTGTAACCTCTCGCAGCCGGAGGTCTAGAGAGAGCTGATTGGCCGAGCTCTCTCAGAGGGGAGGGATGAGAGGTACTTAGTGCTTCCACATTAATCACGGCTCTACAGCCAGTCAGGGGCGTCTGTGAGCTCACGCAGTTTAGGTGCTGAAGAATTGATGGAAAAAGTCTGCATAAAAACAATATTGTAAAAAATGAAGATCAAGATTGGTCGTGAAAACCGACAGGGAAATGATTGTGTGCTGAATTGATGTGACTTCGCGGTTCTGGTTGTTTCTCATGTCAGCGGGTGTGAGGAGGTACCCACCCCTCCTGCTACAGAGCATGTCAAGCGTCCTGTGAGGGGCGTATGTTCTGGGGAAAGAGGCAGAGACAGACCTCGAGTTTCCGTTCATCCTCACTCTGTATCGCCCAAACGCATGCTTCACACATATGCTTCAAGCCCTGATGTTATTATAGAGGAGATCATTGAGGAAACAGTTGCTGGTGAGGAGACACACGTAATGGGTACGTACTGTATGAGACATGGATGCAGATATGGAATGACTATCGGTGGGCCTCTTTATTTGTCAAAATGACGTCCATCACTGCTTTCTGCTCCTTCAGTCCAGGAGCCCAGACATCCAGAGAGACAGAGGAGGAATCGCAAGGCACGGCCTGAGAGGAGCGGTGCATAAGTGTTTTTTCTTTTTGTTGTTTTTAAGAGAGTCCTGAGTATCTGATTTTTTTTGGACCGGAAATGTGTTGTTTTGTGGTTTTCAGCAGTGAAGGTGTGGGTCTCAGTGACCCACATAATCAACCCGACACATTTCTACGTGTGCTATGTGATGGAGCACAAGTCAGGAGTCTTGTTGGCCAAAAAGATTAACAGCATCTGCTCTAGAGAACGCAGCCACTTCACTGTAAATGACCAAATCAAGACTGGTAAGACTCTTTTTTTGACTCTTTTTCTGCCTGATTAGAATCGGTTATGCACCATCAAGGCTTGTTCACACATTCAGTCACTGGCTGTTAATCTTAATCCAGTCACCTACAAATAAATTGCGTTGCGTCTTGCATACTCCTTAATACTTTTATCTACAGAACAGGGTTTTGTACGTTGATTACAGTATATTTTAAGGGTTCTTTAGGCTTACAAGAAGAACCTTTCATGTCAAGGTGAATCTTGAAAGGTGATGCTCAAGTCCTTTAATCGATGTAATTAATGTATTAATTGAATGTAATTGAACGATATAATTGAATATGAAGTCATTAAGCTGAAAGGTTCCCTGTGTGTGTGTTTCTGTGAATGAAGGATCACTGGTGTTTGTAAAGAGGGAGAATGAGGTCTGGTGTCGAGCAGTGGTGCGCGAGTTGTTCCAGAAGGGCTGTGTGGAGTGTGTGAGTCGGTGCTCTGCAAACGATGTGGCGCGTCTGGAAGTGTTCTTCCTTGATTTTGGCTTCTCCGAGGAAGTCACCATTTCTGGGTAAGGAGAAATTCTGTGTGTCTGTGTGTCAGCCAGTCAAACTCTTAAAGATGTAGAGAGGAGCAGCCTAAAAGGAGCTGAAGTATTTTTACCTATTTAATTTTATTCAAATTGAAAGCATGCGGTTTGAAACATAGCTTTTTCAAAGTTCATTTGAAAGACTGAAATTTACATCTGTTTATGTTTTACAGACACTTTAACATGTTTTAATAGTAGCTTTCAGGGCTGCCCGATTCTCGCTAAAATGTGAACCAGGATTTTTCTTCATTAGAACTGAGATCACGGTTCTGTCGCACAATTTCTTTTCAACCAAAACATTTATTGCACTTACTTTTTTTTTTGTTACAATAAATAACTTTTTGGTATTTTAAAACCCTTGAAAGCTGTTCAGAATTTAAACACCGTTAAAAACAAGTAGAATGATAGAAAGCAATAAGTAAAAATAACTAATAAATAGCACTTGTATACTCCGCCAACTACAGTACTTTATATCATAATATTTTTATTAGTATAAATTAAATGTTATGAAGCTTGTTAGGTAATTTTGAAATGAAGTACTAGTTCAATATTTTATTCTTCATACGTATAGTATAATTCTATGTAGCTTTCGATCTGTTTCAAAAGTCTGTAATCGCTAAAATCAACACATCCGGTTTAATTAATAACTAATACAGTAAGTTCTGTCTCGTCTCGGTTAGTATTGAACACGCCTGAGTAGGGGGTGTAACGATATATCGCGATGCAAAAATGTACAATATGTATCGTAGAGCGTCGGCGATACATTTACGATATGACGGCAGTTTAATCCTATTGGTTGAGCTGCCGACGTGATCTACTCTGCAACAGCGTCACGTGTGTTTTCAGTAGAGCAAGTTCGGCTGAAAGTGAAATTGAAGGTGCCTCGTCTTCTTATAAGTCCATCATCTGACAGCATTTTGGTTTTCCAGGCACGCGACAGAACGACGGTAAAAAAAAAAATTTAAGCTATATTACAATCGCGGCGCATGTTATTACCACGAGGTGGGAAATGAAAAGTTTCGTGCTTCAGACTCGCCCGCTTTTTGAGTCTAACATAGCCGAAGTTTTAAAAGCGGCTGTACAAAAGTGGGAGCTTGATGGGGCTCCTCATAGCACTGCAGTTGTTACTGACAACGCACGCAACATGGAGGTGGCAGTGAGAGAAGCCGGGTTGTCGCCGCATATGAAGTGTTTTGCGTACACATTGAATCTTGCCGCGCGTCAGTCGATTGCTTGGTCATGTAAGAAAAGTTGTGGCTTTCTTTCACCGCAGTGCCACAGCTTCTTTCCTCTTTTTCCAACATCTGTTCCCAGTGAACGTGTTTTTTCTACGGCAGGCGATATTGAGTGCTCAAAGATCCCAGCTTTTGCCTGCAAATGTAGATATGCTGTTTTTTTTTTTTGCCAATATTCAGTTATTATTTTGAATAAAGAAGGTTTTTTTTATTTTTATTGAACCTTGAAATGTGTATTGTACGTACAACAAAGAAAGTTATTGAAATTTGTTAATGTTTTTGAAATAAATCTGTTATTTGAATTTTAGTTTCATTTTTCAATTTTGTTCAAAATATCGTGATGCATATTGTATCGTGAACCCAGTATCGAGATGCGTACCGTATCGTGACCTGGGCATATCGTTACACCCTTACGCCTGAGTCTGTTTGGACATTAGTGTGTGTATATGTATATAACATTATGACCACGCTCCTAATATTGAGTGGATTCTCCCTTTTGGGTTATAGTAATAACAGTGATGCACTGTGTGTTTTGACACTTTTCTATTGGAACCAGTATTAACCTTTTCATCAATATGAGCTTCAGTAGCTCTTCTGTTGGGTCGGACTACACAGGCCAGCCTTTACTTTACATGTGCATCAGTGAGCCTTGGCCACCCACGACCCTGTCACCAACTCACCGGTTTTCCTTCCTTGGATCATGTTTAGTAGGTCCTGACCACTGCAACCTGGGAACATTTTACAAGACCTTTTGTTGTTACTCTGACCCAGATGTCTAGCCATTAAAATTAGTCTCTTCTCACAGTAGCTACATTTTCCACATCTCATTACAATGATGGCCCCAAGTGGGTGTGATATATTAGGCAGTAAGTGAACCTTATTTCCTGAAGTTGATGTGTTGGAAGCATAAAAAATGGACAAGAATAAGGATTTTGAGTGACTTTAACTCTAAAACTGCAGCTCTTGTGGGATGTTCACAGGCTGCAGTGGTCAGGACAAAAGGGATCCAAGGAAGGGAAACAGTGACTTACTAATGCACATGGGAAGAGAAGTCTGGCCTGTGTGGTCTGATCCAATAGAACGCTCATGTAGATCACATAGATGGAAAGGCTGGTTGTGATAGAACGGTGTCAGAACACTTTTTTGTTTATATAGTTTTAAACAAAGTCCTCTCTGGTGTACAGATGCAAAATCTGAAATTTCTGTATGTGGTTGGTACCGTAGGCAGCAAAATTCTGTCAGGCAGGCATACACTGAACTGCCAAGTGAGGAAGGCCAACCAGTAGGGAGGCAGCCAGCCAACCAACCAGATAGGGAAGTAGGTCATTAGCCAGATATGTAGGCTCTACTGTGAGAAGAGACTAATTTTAATGTAAAATGTCTATAGTCAGGTCAGTCTGCCAGTATAGGTACATTTGGTATGTAGGCAGGTATCCAGAAATGGCCTTTCAAGGTCTTCGTCTTCCATAGGTTGGCCAAACTGTCGCCACAAATTTGGCTTGCATTACAATAACAAACATTACAATGTCACTTCATTGAAAGCCTTCAGAGTTCAGAATGTTATGGTCATCATGGTTCCAGCAAATGGATCTGCGTGGCCTGCACAGAGCCCAGACATTAACCACATTGATCATTTTCACAAATGGAATGCTAGCTTTTTTAGCTAGCTCATCATAAACCATATATGATGTACCATATCACTATACTGGGTGTACCTAGTCTTAATGAGTGGATGGCTGGCTGGTTATCTACCTGGGTACCCAACTCTCTTGCTGCAGCTGTAACTCTCGGTACTTGTTGGTTCTCAGCTCAATAGTTAGACGAAAATTAGTATGTACAGTGGAACCTTGGATTACGAACATAATTTGTTCCAGAAGCAGGCTCTTATTTCAATACACGCGTAAACTAAATCTCATTTTCCCATAAGAAATGATGGAAACTCAAATTATTTGTTCCACAAATAAAAATAAATACATAATAATTACTACAAAATATAAAGTAAAAATAAAACAAATTAACCTGCACACAAAAGAATCGCAACAGAGCAGTGTTTCTGTGTAGAGCAGAGAGAGTGTGAGTGTGAAAGGAGGAGGAGTGTGTGTGTGAGCAGTGTCCAATGACGTGTGCGCACACAGACACAAAGAACAGGCTGATACAGAGAGAGAAAATGGATCTTTAACCTAAAATGCGACTTGATTTTGCTTTACATGTGTTATAATAAACGGACACGCGCTGTTCACACACGCATACAAACCCAAAATAAAATATGTTTTACTCGCACACACGTGTTCATAGTATTATAGTAAACAGTACACACGTGCACGGATGTTGATTATACCAGGGAGAGACGCGCACTAAGACAGAGCAGGGGAGACGATTACCGACTATTCCACAGTGAAGGAGAGAGAAAAACCGTTGGCTCAGTTGTGAACACGTGACGCTCGGCGTCAAAACAAGAAGCGCAGCTTCGTAAATGATATTCGTAAGTGATATTCGTAAACCAAGACCTGTTCGTTTTCCAAGTCAAAATTTATTAAAAATCTTTGCTCGTCTTGCGGAGCACTCACAAACCGCGTCACTCGCAATCCGAGGCGCCACTGTATGTTTATTAAGAAAATGCAGCCTTGTCAGAGATTGTGACGATCACTATGACCTCTCTTTCTCTCCTTCCCAAAGTAACGGCCTTGCTGGATTGAATGAATGTGTCCGGAGAGCCGATTCTGCTGCCCAGGTAGACCAGAATATGTGGGCCCCTCAGGCTGTTAGGTGTTCACTAAAAGACATCATTCCCTCAGACCCGGTAAGAGCTCAGAGCTAATGATCAACCTAACAAGCGGTCACATTTTTAATTTCACAGTATTTCAAATAAACTGTGCATAGAAAGGTGGCTATATAAAGTTAGATTATAGTCTGTTTGGGTAATGTATGAATTTTATGTCAGAAATTTTTTTTTATGAATTTTTTGTGTCAAATGTTATTTTATTTAATTTGTGCAGTGGGAGACGGTCTAAAAAATGTTTTCTTTTAAACCATGTGACCATATTCTGTGGTCTGATGCTCTGTGTCAAAGTTCTGTCTGGAAACCTTGGGTTTTGGGATTTATGTGAATGTTGCTTTGATATCACCACCACACATCTTCATGGCCATGGTATTTCCTAATGACAGTAGCCAGCATCCTTCTTCAACAAAACATTTGGGTTTATATAGTTAATATAGTACTCTAGCTGTAATGATTGTTATGCGCCTGATTAGGATGTGTAGGTAAATTGGGGCATGTACATTTTGTGTAAAAAAAAAAAAAAAAAGGAATGATGTTTCCATGGAGCTAAACCGTTAAACTACTTGATCTGAAGGTGCAGACAGGATCATTGCACTGCTGCCCCATGACCGGCTGTAAAGATACAGTAGGTGTGTAACTGAGTGCATTTCTGTTGTAGTTAAAAGGCTGGAGCAGGGAAGCATCTGAAGAGATGAAGCATGTGATTGGTTCAAACGTGGTGGAGATGCAGGTGCTCGGCGAAGAGCGAGACAGCCTTCTGGTGGACCTGAAGAAAGCATCTCTTTCTCTAAGAGAACACCTTGTGTACATGGAGCTTGCCAGGCAGGATATGTTACCATCACACAAGTGTCACGGTTTTAATATTAAACATGGTCTATTAATTAGTTAACTGGATATGTTGTGGTAGGTTTTATTACCCCCAGGTGACCCCTGCATTCAGACCGCTGACGTTTTACCCTCCTGTTTATCCCAAACTGAACGCTGAGCTGAGTGCTGCGGTCTCCCATATAAACACACCATCAGACTTCTACCTACAGCTAGTGAGTTGACCGTAACCTCTCACACACACGATGTATCTTTGAGATGAATTGTGAGGTAAAAAAAAAGTTTAAATTCTCTTTAAATCGTAGTTTCTTCGATTCCATCAAAAGGAAAAAAAGTTGTAGATTGTTGTATATCAATTATGAACTAATGGTTATTTTGATTATCAATTAATGAAACAATTAAGGGATTAATCCAATTTACTATGGTCACTATTTCTCAGTAGCGCTTATTTAGCTATCAGCTTTTAAATTTAGCTTGTGGTTATGTTAACTAACAATCATAATAAAGATGAAAACCTTTTCACTAAAATGACAAACTTTAAATCACTTTAATGACAAACTGCTGATGAAACAAAATCTAAAACCAAGGAAAAGCAAAGTAGATCAAATAAAACTATTTATTATTTAAAGCTTAAAGTTGGCGGGTGGCAATTATGGGAGTGAAGTTAATTTATGTTAAGAAAACTAAGATGGTAAAGGGGCGGAGTCAAACAAAGTGAAGTGTGAAGGCCCAGAGAGTGAGATAAGTGGGAAAAGGACACACACCTGAGGAGAATATGGAGTGTGTGTGTGTGTGTGTGTGTGTATGAGAGAGAGAGAGAGAGAGAGAGAGAGAGAGAGAGAGAGAGAATGCACGTCCAGGGCTCAAAAGCCATCAACAATTTGCATGCGTGTATGTTTGAGTGTAAATTTAACTTAAGGAAAACTTAACTAAAGTGTCTCACAGCAACACAGTCAGTAATTCTCCACATTCTCTTCAGGTGTGAATCATTTCCCACTAACCAGACTCTCTCTCATCTTTCCGCGCTGCCCGCACAAGGTCTTTCCCTTTGATTTTAGCGGCTGTTTTGCTTGAGTTAAGAGTGCAATGTTCCCACGCTCACGAGAATCAAGTGCGATGATGTCATGAGCGATTCGACAGTTTAATTTGTCGTTGACTAATTAGATTATTGATTTTAGTCAATGAAGCATTAACCGGTGCACCCCTTATTGCTGTGGATCTGATTTGGTGCCGTTTTTTATCTAGCAGCTTTTTGTTTTTCCTTTCGCCTTAATTTTTATTTAATATTTTAAAACTTCAGACTGTTTATTTGCATTTGGTCATGGTTTCGAATATATTTTTTAACAGTACTTATTTATTTATTTGTTGCATAATTGAGATCTAATCTCTGATGAATCTGTGGATATTAACTGTATTTGTTACCATGAAGGTGGACAGTATGGAGTTCCTGCTGCTAAACACTAAGCTGCAGAGCTGCTATGGGAATCCTGGAGCTGAAAGTGAGCTTCAGATCTACTCACCTGTTCTGTCTCAGGCCTGCATTGCCCTCTATGACAACAAGGACTGGTGCAGGGCTCAAGTTACAGGTGTGTGTGTGTATATATAGTTGTGTTCAAAATAATAGCAGTCCAACATCAGTAACCAGATCAATAATTGTTTTTGGGAGAATGGAGTAATAGAAAACCAACAGACCCAACAGTCATGACTTGCATGCACCACCTCATTCTGTGTAATTGAATCATTAATTGAGATGAGGCGTGTTCAAAATAATAGGAGTGTGGAGTTTACCTGGAGAGGTAAATTATTCAAACAAGAACACCTTATTTAAGGATAAATGCAGAAAAGGGTTTCCTGTGCATTTCTCTCTGAAAATCAGAGTAAAATGGGTTGTGTCAGACAGCGTACTTTGATTCAAAATTTGATTAGAAATGGGAAAACATACAGTGAAGTGCAGAAAATGATAGACTGCTCTGCAGTGATATAAAATGCTTTAAAGTGACCAAAACCAGAAAGACGTGGAAGAAAGCGGAAAACTACCATTCGAATGGATGGAAGAATGACAAAATTGGCAAAGACTCAGCCAATGATCAGTTCCAGCATGATCAAAGAACATCTAAAGTTACCTGTGAGTAGTCTTACTGAGAAGACAGCTATGTGAAGCCAAGCTATCAGCAAGGAGCCCCCGCAAAATCCCATTGTTGAAAAAAAAGACATGTGCTGAAGAGTTCGCCAAAGAACACATTGACTGGCCTAAAGAGAAATGGCGCAATATTTTGTGGACTGATGAAAGCAAGATTGTTCTTTTTGAGTCTAGAGGCCGCAGACGTCAGACGACCCCCAAACACCGAATTCAAGCCACACTGAAGACAGTGAAGCATGGAGGCACAAGCATGGAGGCTTCTCATCTCATCATGATATGGGGATGCTACTCGTACTGTTGGGCCTATTTATCACATTTCAGGGATCAAGGATCAATTTGAGTACATCAGAAGAAAGAGGTCATGTTGTCTTATGCCGAATGGGTGTTTCAACAAGACAACGCCCCCAAACACACCAGTAAACGAGCAGCATCTTGGATCCAGACCAACAAGATTAATGTTATAGAGTGGCCAGCCCAAGCCCCAGACCTTAATCCAATAGAAAACCTGTGGGCTGACATTAAAACTGCTGTTTCTGAGGCAAAACCAAGAAATGCGGAGGAATTGTGGCGTGTAGTACAATTTTCACAGATGTGAGGCAGTTCTCAGAAACCAGGGTTATACAACTAAACATTAGTTCAGAGATTAGTTCAAGAAAGAAAACATTTTAGTTTAAACAGTAAATTCTTCACTTTGTAAAGATGAATGACGGCTACAATTTTTTGGAAAAGACTAATATTTGTTTTTGTCACTTTCTGAAAAACTAATAATATATTTAGCACATTTTCCTTCATGTTGTGATTCAGAATAGAACGTGCAGGGTGTCCAATGCATTTGTTGATTTAAGTTAAAAGTTATTAAATGAATATGGATACTTATACGTGCGTGTGTGTGCGTATACGTGTGCGTGCGTGCGTATATGTGTGCGTGCGTGCGTATACGTGTGTGTGCGTGCGTATACTGTGCGTGTGTGCGTGCGTATACTGTGTGTGCGTATACTGTGCGTGCGTGCGTATACTGTGTGTGCGTATACTGTGCGTGCGTGCGTATACTGTGTGTGTGCGTGCGTATACTGTGTGTGTGCGTGCGTATACTGTGTGTGCGTGCGTATACTGTGCGTGTGTGTGCGTGCGTATACTGTGCGTGTGTGTGCGTGCGTATACTGTGCGTGTGTGCGTGCGTGCGTATACTGTGCGTGCGTATACCTGTGTGCGTGCGTATACCTGTGTGCGTGCGTATACCTGTGTGCGTGCGTATACCTGTGTGCGTGCGTATACCTGTGTGCGTGCGTATACTGCGCGTGTGCGCGCGTGCGTATACTGTGCGCGCGTGCGCGTATACTGTGCGTGCGTATACCTGTGTGCGTATACCTGTGTGCGTATACCTGTGTGCGTATACCTGTGTGCGTGCGTGCGTATACGTGCGTGCGTATACGTGCGTGCGTATACCTGTGTGCGCGTGCGTGCGTACACTGTACGTGTGCGCGTGCGTGCGTACACTGTACGTGTGCGCGTGCGTGCGTACACTGTACGTGTGCGCGTGCGTGCGTACACTGTACGTGTGCGCGTGCGTGCGTACACTGTACGTGTGCGCGTGCGTGCG
>JAAGKR010007795.1:24202-34610 GCA_011419295.1 Clarias macrocephalus | reverse complement strand
TATAATAATGAGCATATTTCTGTATGTGTGTGTAAATAAATATCATGCTGGTTCTCCATCTGTTCTTTTGCTCATGTCCCAATGTTCTCTTTCACTTGCTGCCAAAAAAAAAAAAATTAATTACAAAGGCTTTTTAAAAAAACGCTTTAGAGAAATATGATTAATGTTTCATTATAAATTCATGATTTATATTTATAGTGTCTTATTGTTTTTGTGTGTGTTTGCACTAAATTAGAAAAGTATTTTTGTTGAATATGTCATAAAACGTTTTTTCATCTCCTACCCTCTGTTATAAATTTCACAAAAGCTTAAATAAATCTTAAATAAATAAATACTGTAACACAACACTGTTGTCATGAACCAGATTGATTCCTTACTGTCTGTAACTTTTAAAACTCAAAGAATTTTAGCCATCATTTGTTTTTCTGTATTTTATATAAACATATACAGTATAGGGCTCAGTATTGTGCAGTATTGAGTGTATTATCCTCTTTTTTCAGCACAACCTAGACAATATTTAGAACTGAAATTTAGTTGATTTTAACCAGAAAAAAAGGGTCACATGGGCAAAGAAACAGCTCATGATCACATGATTTTATTCTTGTTTTTGGTGTTTCAATACCAAAAAAAAAAAAAAAAAAAATTATAATGTGCCCATTTTAAAAATTCTTTAAAATTGTCATGCCCACATTTCTGTAGTGGTAAAATGTACTCGTTATGAAAGCAATGATAACTTTCCGTTCAAGGCTTCCATATAAACATGGAACATGTTTTTTAATCATCACTGAACTATGCTGTGTTGCTGCTTGGGTTTTAAGGGAGCTGGGTTTTTTTTTTTTTTTTTTTTTAAATAACAGAACATGTTTTATTCCTTCTATACTTTATTCATTAATTTTTTAAAACAAATTCAAATTTTAATTTTATTTGTCACATACACAGCCATACAAAGTAGGAAAAACAGTGAAAATCTTTATTTAAAAAAGAGAAACAAGGAAAATATAAAACAAATAAAAAAAATACAAATATGGAAAAACTTTGGTTTAAAAATGTACAATATGTACAAGGTTGCTAATAAAATATAATTGAAATAGAATTCTGTCTTATTATCGACTTTATGCATATTGCAAATTTTCGCACCAGCTACATTTTTTCTATATATTTGTATAATTTTCTTTTATTTCATATTTTATTTCTCTATTTAAATGCTGTTTTTTTAAATGATTTTTTTTTACATTTATAGTTGCATTCAATGTTCAAAAAACAATTTAGTTCCAGCTAAAGTTAGTTGCAGCTTCTCTTTTTCCTTTCTCTTGAAGTCAAAAAGACAAACAAATAAATAAGACATACAGATACACATTTTATAGATATTTATGCTTTTATTTCCCAGAGCTGAGTTCAGCCTCTAATCAGCTCCCTCAGACTGCAGATACACACTGCGCATTGATTAAACGATATATTACCAGATTACACAGTGCATTAACGACGATTAAACACTCTGATTACATTCTGTCGATGTAAAACATCAGTGTTTACTCAGTAAAAGCGTTTCTTAAATTATGCGTCACACAGGAAATGTAAAGAAGGTTCGACTGATCTTAAATGTTTATTGAACTGACTTTTAAGTAGAATTCCACTGGATTAAAGCGTTGCAGAAAGAGAGGATAAGCCGAGGTAGAGGTCACCTGGAACAAGGTCAGTTAATTATTTATGAGATGCTGCAGAAGCCTGCTGAGGAAACACTCGCAGTAAAATTCAGAGCAATCAGCTGAGTCAATTTTATATATCACACACACACACTGCTGCTCGTGCAGGTTGTGTTATATACAGTAGGGCATTAGAGAAGGATATGAAAATGATGATATAGGGTTTTTAAAATTAATATTATTACGCAATTCAACTTTAATTTTATCGTACTTTGACAACAACAAGTGCACCAAAGTGCTTCACATTAATAATCAAATAATATGTCAAAAAGACATAAAAAATTAAATTATAAAAATTATAAATAAAATAAAATTTATATATAAAAATAAAAAACCATAATACAAAAAGAATATATTATTATTATTATTATTATTATTATTATTATTATTATTATTATTATTATTATTTTTTTTTTTTATAACTGCTCATGTTGTGCAATGAGTAATTTAACACTATTAGCCTCAGTAACAGGACAAAAACCCAGCTTCATGATGATGATGATGATGATGATGATGATCCGGGCACTATTTAACAATTTTCAACATTTCTACAATTAGGAGATTTGTCACATCAATTGAAATGGACTATTTAGACTCCTGGCTGCAGTTTCTCTGATGAACTGTCTGATTTAAACTTTGCAATGCATTAATGTTTTTTTAATTAATTAATTAATTAATTAATTTTTTATAATTCTTTAACACAGAGCTTTCCAGAGAGAGATAGAGAGAGAGAGAGAGAGAGAGAGAGTGTGTGTGTGTATGTGTGTGTATGTGTGTGTGTGTGTGTGTGTGTGTGCTAATGCCCCAGGAGTTACACTCCTCTTCCAATTGTTTCACATTTCAGTGTCAATTTAAATGAGCACGACCCTCCAGAGGACAGCAGAGCTGAGAGACAATGTTGTTTTTTTCACACACGCAATAGAGACTGGTTTGAATGTCAAAATATCACTAATATAATGGAATCTTGGCTTGTGAGCATAATTCATTCATTCATAAGAAATAATGGAAACTCAAATTATACATTATTCATTATTTAAAAAATAATACATAAAAATAATTAATATAAAATATAAACAAATTAACCTGCACTATACCTTTGAAAAAAGTGAAAATAAATCCTGACAGATAAGTTAAGTTAAATTTCCATTTGTGAGCGCAGGCACTATGTGTGCGTTTGTGTTTGTGTGTGTGTGTGTGTGTGTGAAGCTAAAGTAAGAGGAGAGGAGGAATTAGCCCCTCCCCTCTCCCTCTTCTCATCTTACACCGTAACGCTTCCTCCTCTCTTATTTGAGTTTCACACACACGCACACACACAACGAAAGAAGCATGGTGTTCAATGATGTGTGTGAAGAGGCATGGTGACCAATGATGCGCGTGCACACAAAGTGCAGGCTGATACAGAGAGAGAAAATGGATCTTTACCCTCTAATGAGACTTGCTTCTGCTTCATACGTACGCATTATAAAACGTGTGTTATAATAAACAGTACAAGCGCGCTGTACACACACGCATACAAACAAAAGATAAAAGATGGTCACAGTGTTATAGTAAACAGTACACGTGTGCACGGATGTCAATTATACCAGTGAGAGATGAGCACTAAGACCCAGCAGGGAAGACGATTACCCACAATTCCGCAGCGTGCGAGAGAGAAAAACCATTGGCTCAGTTGTGATCATGTGACGCTCGTTGTCAAAACATGAAGCGCATGCGTGGTACATGGTACTCGGTACTCGTAAACCAAGACTTGTTCGTTTTCCAAGTCAAAATGTATTAATAATCTTGCGGAACGCTCGAAAACTGCGTTACTCGCAATCCGAGGTTCCACTAAATTTTGTATAATAGGTGGATTTTTAATGGTAAAAAAAAAGTGCCGAAGTGCAGCTACTTTCTGTAAGTATAATGTGTAATTTATATAGGCAGCTGTACGATTTTCTTTGCTGAAGTCATGTTGTAGAGATGAAACCTGATTTTAGCAGGATTTTGCTTTTTAGTTCTCTCGCCCCACCCTTATGGAATTTATCATCTAAAATGAATTCCATTATCAGATTTTAAACTTTTTAAGAAAATTGTTGACTGTTTTTTCTCTTCTTGCCATTGGGAGTTTGATTCTGCTTGTTTCCTATTTGTCATGTTCTGTGTGTGAACACTGTTAGGTGTGACTTGATCTGCTTTCTTGGCCAGGGTTCACTCCAAAAGACAGGTAACCTCGTTGTGACTGCTCTGCCGAAATACAAAATTGAATTGAATAATGAAGAAATAGGCTTTCAGATGCCTGTTTAAAGAACACAATGTTCAAAAGAAAAGAACAGGAAGTGAATTTAAATCTGTTTTTTGTGTCAGCAGGGACACGTGGTGGACGCCGGTCATTAGCAACAATGTCTTGCTGACTCTGAACATCACAACCCATCTTACACTCGTTTTAGTCTTCTGTTGACATGGCAACAGGAAGGAAAAGTAAGTGTGTGTGTGGGTGTGTGTGCGGCATTAACAAATCATTGTGGTCATCTGTGTATTTCTGGCCTCGAGTAATTTGTAGGTAATGTTCATTAGGAATTTGATTTCACTTCTCATTTCAATCTATTTTTGAGCTACTCGCGCTCCGTTTCTGCTCTATTTTCCTGTCACACACCCACACTGTCTTTTTTCACCTCCCACTCATCCTGTTATCTGTCGTTCTGTCGCTCCAACAGGCTCCACATCTAAAGGTGGAGGTGTCCATTTCCCAGACGAGATGGTGGACGATGTCCTGAGTGAGAGCGCCGGGGACACGCAGCAGGACAAGCTCATCACCGCTG
This sequence comes from Clarias macrocephalus, assembly GCA_011419295.1. Taxonomy (NCBI): domain Eukaryota; kingdom Metazoa; phylum Chordata; class Actinopteri; order Siluriformes; family Clariidae; genus Clarias; species Clarias macrocephalus. Next base: position 30,109 of record JAAGKR010007795.1, on the reverse strand, counting down.
TAGCAGAGCCTGATGGAGCTTACTTGGTCAAGGTGACACTCATACAGCGATTTCACTACTACACCAGGTCTCGTTACACAGTACAGTGATGAGCTTCTTAACACCAGCACTAGATAGCGCTCTAGCACTTGGTAACACTTCCTCTAATCAATAGACCTAGGATATCAGTACACTTCCTGCCCAAACGAAAGCAGCACACTGTTGATTACAGCCCTAATGTAGAGTCCAGTTCATGTGAAAATGATTCCTCAGAACCGCTCCTTCACACTATCATAGACTGAGACAGACCTAAGATAAATCTGCAGCTATAATACGCTTTCTTTCCCCTTGGTTGCTCGTTTATTCTCACAAAGTGCTATTCTGTCACACAATATCTAATCAGAGAAAATTCATTCACTCATAGACTCCTGATTCTGTGTAACATTCAAGTACATTTTAATACTTGCTTATATTTTTTGACAACCAACATCTCCACATTAATAATTTCTTATTAAGTAACATTTGTACTCTCATTGTGTAAACTTTGCACCGCTCCGTCCGCATGAGATTTAAGCATGTGTTAAATATGTGCATAGATCGATTCATATTGTTTTATTATCCTTCCTTCCTTTTCTACCATCTGTGTTTAGGCAGGATTCCTGAAAATCCAACATAAATATGAGATTGTGTTCCTGATCCCTCAAATCCCCACTCTGGGAAAAGACACCTCGCTCTCCCCGGCACTACGCACCATGCCCAAACCACGCTTGCGCGCCACCCGCATCGTACCACGGCCAGAAGGTAATGCCGCTTTCATTAGCTAATCTGAGTGTCACGACCATCACCAGAGAAATGATGCGTATAAAAGATATGATTGTACTCTATACTCTACTGTATTAATCTTCTCATTATTATGTTTTCTCTTTGTATTTCATGTGTTTTATTATTTATACATCCCGCAGTGGATCTCACACTGTGACACAGGAAGCTGAGGAGTGGGAGCTCTAATCAGTTGTAGTACATTAATAATAAATAAATAGGTTTTAAAAGAAAAATAAAAAAAATAAAAAGGCCAAGTGCAATTAAATTGTTATTGTAATATTCAAAAATACTGTAGTGTGCACTTGTGCCATGTTGGCATCCCATCCTGGTTGACTTCGCCATTTTTAAAGCCAAGGGCTTCCTTTCTTCCTTTTTACTTACTTATTTTAGAACTTTTCGAATGAGTAATTCATTATTCCGTGTTCATTTAAGGAGTAATTTTAAATGGATGTTTTAGTCTAAATCATTTGGTCATTTTAGTCATATTGGAGAGAGCAGGTAGCTCTAATCCTGTTTCATTACTCAGCATTCTTGCTGAAAAGTCATCAATTTACTTTTAACAGTACCTCTGAGTACCACTAGGGGTCACCATTCAATAACAATTTGATTCTCTCACTGACAGGCTTCAAAATGTCATAATTTTCTTAGTACTTTCTCTGTTCTGTCTGCCAAAATCTTGGTCGTATCCTTTTCCACAAGCATACACATCTTCATCTCTACTCCCTGGTCTTTCTGTTTGTAGGAGGAGTGAAGGTCGTGTGTGAGTACAACGCTCAGCAGGAAGGAGTGGTGCAAGACGAGCTCACACTCGTCAACAGAAGCAGGAGAGACAGCAGCGTTAAAGTCCGAGTACAGGCCAGAGTGATGGGTGAGAATAAAAGTGCTTTCACACCTGTTTTTTGTTTCCAAGGTTAACCCAAGATTAATCAAATTAGATATTAATTTCTAAAATAAATTTAAATCACAATACGCAATCACAGAATATTTCAGCATATTTAATAAATAACAAGATTTAAGATGATTTTCATGTGTGTGTCTGAGTGTGTGCCCAGTGTTCCCACCATAACCTGCCACTTTATCCCAGGATGAATGAGTTAGAGATAATTTTCTGTAACAGCGCCTCATTTATCAAGCTGGATACAAAATGATATGTACAGTATGTAAATCTTTCGATTGAGCATTTACACAAGTACACATTTATGCAGTGGAAGATGAACTAATGTGCAGAAAACCTGAAAGTGATATGGATTTCTGTTGCTTTCTGCATAGCTTCATTCCACACTGAAAGTGTTTCACTAAATGCAAATCAGCTGTGTCATGCACATGCTTGGCAATATACTGGTGATTGGTATTCCTCAACACACACACACACGCACACACACACACACACACACACACACACACACACACACACACACACACACACACACACCAAGAAAATCTGTTTTTGAAAGACTTTTATTTTTTATTTTAGTTTGATTCACACAAACAATTACACACACATTTAGTGAATGACTATTAATAAATAGAGTTTAATTTATTTTACTTTATTCGAGAATAAAAAGAGTCTCTGTCTTTCCTCCTATATGTTGCAGATCGCCATCATGGCACACCCATGCTGCTGGAGGGAATACGCTGTTTGGGAACTGAGGAGATCGCTTCTAAAACCAATGACAGAAAGAAGATCTGAGCAGTTGCTCCTTGCTTACAGATCTCAGCAGTCTGAAAGGAATAAAAGACTCAGAGAGAACATGCCTCAGAACACATCAATCATGTCTACTGTAACTCTGAATGTGGATATCGGCTGTACCTTTCAGGTTTAAGATGCATACTGTCCTATATGAATCTGGTTTGAATTACTTTTGAAATGTTTTGAAGAAAACTTGAACATGGAGTTTGTAGGCTGTACGATATTTGCAGTAATGCACGTGTGCCATAACTCTTCAATCAATGAATCATTTCCAAAATTCTTCTCTCCTTCAGCAGGTTAGGGTTTAAGTCAATTAATTATTATGGTTGCGACTGAGATTTACTCCTCTCCTGTTTAAGCAGTCAGTCTTTAAAGTAGTGAGGTCAATGAATCGTGGCTGAGGTCTTTCAGTTAGTTCCGGGGATTTTCAGCATGCAGTAGAAGTGTGCACTAAATCGTCTAAACACTGACATACCAACATATTACAAAGTATAACAAGATATTAATCCTTCTTCTGCTCATTTGCACTTATTTTGCACTAGTTAAAAAAAAGCCACATTCAAAAGAATGCATGTTGTCACACAGACGCTAACATATCACACTCTCAAACTCTTTCAAAAAGAATGTAACATTTTATGTCACAATTAGTTCAAGCAGTGCTTTTGTTTTAAATTCATTAGTAATGTCTTTCTCATTATTTTTACCCATAAACTGCCAGCAAAGATGTAATTTAATTTTTATTCCTGGTTAATAAACAGAAATGTAACTTTATAAAGGAGATATTTAAATCAATCAAGAGTGTATTATGCAGAATATATAATAAATAAAGTGTTTAATCTAACATGTATTTAGACTGTATTTTTTTTTATGTTTCTTCCAAAATCAAGTGTGTGTGTGTGTGTGTGTGTGTGTGTGTGTGTGTGTGTGTGTCGATCTCTTGTTTTTTTTTTTTTTTTTTTCATCTCTGTACAGTTACCATCATATGAAGTGAAAATCCATCCATGTAATCTAACTATCAAACTAATGCTGTACATTTGTATTTTTATTTACAGACAACAGTATACATATATTTTTTTGTTTTTCAGAAATGCCTGGTTGGAAATAGATGCCATCATGCAAACACAAAAGCAAGCCTACTTACGCACAATAAAGGGTTTATTTACAGGTGTGTAGGTGTGTAACTCAATGAGTTTGAAAATCTAAGAACTTTAAGATTGAATTTTTTTTTTTGCTTGAAATGATGCCATTCTCTATTTTCTACTAACTGCAAGTGCAACCGCTGCTGTTTTGTGTGATTTACTGAGTGTGTCTACACTGATCAGCTCTGACATTTTGACCACCTGTGTAATATTGATTAGATCGGATCAGATCAGAACCAGCAGCAGACTTCTACTACCACTACACGGGCCAGCCTTCACTCCCAATGTGATCAGGGAACCTTGGCCACACACGACCCTCTCATCAGTTCAATAGTTTTCCTCCCTTGGATACAGTATGTCCTGAACACTGCAGCCTGGGAACATCACACAAGAGCTGCAGTTTTGGAGTTGCTCTGATCCAGTTGTACAGCCATCACAATCTGTCTCCTCCCACAGTAGCTACATTTTCAGTATCTTGTGAAAGTGGCTGCTGGAACTGGGTGGGATATATTAGGCAGCAAGTGAACTCTTTTCCTGAAGTTGATCTGTTGGAAGCAGAAAAATAGGCAAACATAAAGATTTGAGTGACTTTGAGGAGGGCCAGATTGTGTACGGATAGAATTAATTGTTATTTTGTTTTGTTTATACTGACACCTAGTGTACAGATATTCGAATTACAGCCGACTGAATTTGGCGCATGCGCATTTAAACAAATCACACACAAAAACTGGAGATTAATTGCTTTCTGAGAAATGCTGTTTCGGATTTGGTTATAAATAATATTCAGAACTGTGTGTTTTTAGTCGTAAGCGAATCCTACAAACATTTTGGCTAACCTACGCTTTTCGCTGATTCACATGGCGATAAAAATGTTAGCAGTGCTGTAATGTTAGTTAGTCTGGTATCTGGTCAAGAGCTTCGAGTCATTATCAGGACTTAAAGAATGAAAAAAAATGCCAAGTTTTATTTATTAACACAATTTCACAAAACATCACCTAACATATTATATATATCGATATGTTCTTTATAAGTGCTGGCTGTAGGTTCGGTCCACGTGTCAGGATGGCCGAGCGGTCTAAGGCGCTGCGTTCAGGTCGCAGTCTCCCCTGGAGGCGTGGGTTCGAATCCCACTTCTGACAGTACATTTTTCCCCCCGAAGAAAATCCAAAAGTAAAATACATTTAAGTCAAATAGGCTTTTATTGTCATTTCAACCATATACAGTTCAGTTTAGAGGGAAGGGAAACACCATTCCTCCAAGCTGCTGCAAACAACATAGTCATGTTAATTTATCTAAGACACCCAATTATCTGACTAGCTGAGACAAAACACATGACCACCATAAAATAACAAAATTAAATGTCAAGATACAAGATTCAGAGGTGCTTTATTGGCACAACAAATATTTACATTCGTATTGGCAAAGCTTGGAGATAAGGCACATGTAGAAAATAACAGGGGTAAACAGCATAAAAAAGTAATAATAAATAAATATATATAAGTGAAAAGAGCACAGACATTTGGTCAAAGATAAATTGACTCTTGTGAACATTATCAAAAAAAGGAGGAGAGAAAAAAAGTGTATATAATAATAATAATCGTGCCATATTAAATTATTATTAGAACAATAATAATGAAAACTACCTGAGTACTATACAAAAGACAGCAAAAGACACCATAAAGTGCAAACAAGATCGACAATATGACACAACGCAATACTTATGCTTTATTAAAACAGTAGGAGTACCTCTGCCTATGCTTGTTAAGGATCGAATCCCAGCCACAAGTCATTGCACTTTCCATTTCCCGGCCCAAATTATATAATGGAGTGGGTTGAGGCAGGAAAGAGCATTCATTTAAAGTAATAAAAAGTATAGCTGGTTACCTGCTCTGGTAAAGAACAGGAAGAACCAGAACAGATTTTATCGCTATTGCAGGTACAGTAGTATGATTGTTTTTTAGTCGACTTCCTGATAGACGTTTTCTGTCTATAGGTCTTGCATCTAATTTTCTAATTTTATGGTGTTTTTGTTTCCTCCCTCCAACTGACACCCCCTTTAATAGACCTTTACCTCAATAGAAAAAAAAAAAAAACCCTGACTTGATCACCTATGGCATTCTTTTTTCAGGACAATGCATGAGCCCATACTGCTAACCAGCACCACTTGCACGTTTACAGAAGCTCGGCGGGGTGTTGTTGACACATCCCCAGTGCAGTCCTGACCTCGCTCCAATCCATTTCCACATGTCCTACAGGCCAGCGTGTCAGAGGTGAAGC